>BSBK01013341.1:0-20000 GCA_027943335.1 Chamaecyparis obtusa
AGAATCTGTAGGAAATTGAATGTAGTTTCTAAACTACTAGCCCTTCTTTGAAATTTTTTTTGTCTAATTGTTCAAAATTCTAGATGTCAATGCAATACTATGAAAATTTCAGGAAAAAGACAAAGAGTACATGTATGTCTGACCACCTTAATCACAATCAAATGATGATATATTTTCCCAAGATTCTAGATATAAGTGGTAGACTCCTTCCCTGATGTGACGCATATTTTTTGGTAATTTTTGGTCAAATAAATAATTAATTATGAATTTTTTGCTACAAATTTTTCAAAATAAAAAAACTCTTGTGTCTGACCACCTTAACTAATTCAAAATTCAAAACTTTTTTTTTTCTTATAGTAGTCGAAGCAAAGAATGTGACACATGTTTCAAATTTCAAAAAGGTTAAATGATTTGAAAGTTATAGTTGTTTTTCCACCAGTATGTCAATTATGACTTTAAAGATAACTCAATTAAAAAATAAGTAATAATTATTTACTGAACTCAAAATTTGACAGTAATTATATTGATGGAAAGTTGATAATGTCTTTAAGAAACCCTTTTTGTTTCATCAATTTTAGGTGAAAAAATAGTCATCAACTACATGGTCGAAGTCTCAGTATCAAGAACTATCTCCTGAGACATGCCTAAAGGGTTGACCACCCACATTTGGTAATGCTCAAGAAAATACCAAGCCTAATCAGATATCCAATAAAATTGGATATCCAAAATTTTTGGATATCTAATATTATCAGATATCCGATATTTCTCGCCTAGTTCAAAATTTCATTTCGACTACTTTTTCCAATTTCAAGCTACATATAAAATTCTTAGTTTCCAGATTCGCATCATAGGGGTCGAATTGGGGTCTAGGTCCAGTCTGGGTCTGGATTCACATGGACATATTAAGTGCTTTATGCCTTCATCTAACCCTAAATTGACAGGAGGATTTATACAAATATAACATTTAAGTATAAGTTTGATTTAATTTCTTATACTTTAATTTATATTTTAATAAATACCAGTTAAATACATTCCAAGATGTTTGAGATAGGTTTCAGCTTCATAGGAGTTAAGATGCAAATTCTAGATTTTGGGGGTTTTCAAAAAATTCCAGACTTAGCCAAATTTTAGGATTCAGCAAGCTTTAGTAGGATTACCTCCCATAATCCATCATGGCTTTCTAAGGTCAAACTGAAGCTAGCAAAAGGATTCTCAAAGGGTTTTAACTCATTTTATCACAAATCACTTGGTTTCGACCCCATCTCTATGAAAGACTTAGCTTTGCTCTCACCCAAATCCCAGGGTATGTGCAAGATCATGAGGGGCCAAACTATGACCTTAAGTGGCAATAGTAAATGTTACATTACATATCATATATTATATATTATTTTATATGTATAATATATATTAATATTTATTTTACAACTATGCATTAAAGGTTGGAAGATTGTAGAAAAATCATGGATGGCTACTAAAAGAAGAAAAGCAAATCAATCAGCCATTTAAAAAATTCATGGGTGGCCATTGAAATAAGCTATGCTACTAGAGGGAAGAGCATAAAACTTCTGCTAATTTGCAATGGCCCGAAGTGAAGGGAGTAGCTCTACTTCCAGATGTATTTCAAATTAACCATCCATACACTTTGGTGAAGAAGGGTGTGCACTTTTTGATTCCTACTGCTCCAATTATTACCAATTTGTGCCTCCTAAATACTGTGAAGATTTCCATACATGTCTTTTCTACTAACTTCACCGGGTTAAGGAAGAAAACAAAATACTTAGGAAATTCAAATGTGTCAAAAAAGGGTCATGGGAAATTCCTATAGGTCCTACTACACCTTATCAAACATACTAGGACCCCTAGGAAATCCCCATGACCCCTTTTGACACATTTGAATGCTCAAGTGTGTCCGAAGGGGTCAGGACCCCTTCGGACACACTTGAGCATTCAAATGTGTCAAAAGGGGTCATAGGGACTTCCTATGGGTCCTAGTATGCCTTATCACACATTAGGACCCCTACGAAGTCCCCTTGACCCCTTTCAACACATTAGAACCCTCAAGTGTGTCATAAGGGGTCATACAACCCCTTCAAACACACTTGAGCATTCAAATGTGTCAAAAGGTTTCATGGGGACTTCCTAGTGGTCGTAATAAGCTTTATCACATGTTAGGACCCCTAGGAAGTCCCCATGACCCCTTTCAACACATTGAAACCCTCAAGTGTGTCCTAAGGGGTCCTACAACCCCTTCAGACACACTTGAGAGTTCAAATGTGTCAAAAGGGGTCATGGCAGCTCCCTAGGGGTCCTAGTATGCCTTATCAAGCATTAGGGCCCCTAGGAAGTCCCCATGACTACCTTTGACACATTTTAACCCCCAAGTGTGTCTGAAGGGGTCATAGGACCCCTTTGTACAAATTTGAGCATTCAAATGTGTCAAAAGGGGTCATGGAGACTTCCTAAGGGTCCTAGTATGCCTTGTCACATGTTAGGACCCCTAGTAAGTCCCCATGACCCCTTTTGACACATTGGAACTCTCAAGTGTGTCCAAAGGGGTCCTACAACTCATTCACACACCCTTGAGGGTTCAAATGTGTTGAAATGGGTCATGGGGACTTCTTAGAGGTCCTAGTACACCTTATCACATGTTAGGACCCCTAAGAATTCCCCATGACCCCTATTTACACATTACAATGCTCTAGTGTGTCCTAAGGCATCCTACGACCCCTTCAGACACACTTGAGCATTCAAATGTTCCAAAAGGGGTCATGGGGACTTTCTAGGGGTCCTACTATGCCTTATCACGTGTTAGGACCCCTAGGAAGTCCCAATGACCCCTATTAACATATTGGAATGCTCAAGTGTGTCTTAAGGGGTCCTACAACCTCTTTGGACACACTTGTGTATTCAAATATGTCAAATAGGAGCATCAAGACTTCCTAGGGGTCCTAGTATGCCTTATCACATGTTAGGACCCTTAGGAAGTCCCCATGACCTCTATTGACACATTGTAAATCTCAAGTGTGTCCTAAGGGGTCCTACGACCCCTTGAGACACACTTGATCATTCAAATGATTCAAAATGAGTCATGCAGACTTCCTAGGTGTCCTAGTGCATCTTATCATGCATTAGGACCCCTAGCAAGTGCACATGACCGCTTTTGACACATTGGAATCCTCAAGTCTATCCTAAGGGGTCCTACGACCCCTTCCGACACACTTGAGTATTTAAATATGTCAAAAGGGTTCATAGTGACTTCCTAGGGGTCCTAGTACATGTGATAAGGCGCACTAGGACCCCTAGGAAGTCCCCATGACCCCTTTTGACACATTAAAAGCTTCAAGTGTTTCATAAGGGCTCCTACAACCCCTTTAGACACACTTGATGGTTCAAATGTGTCAAAAGGGGTCATGGGGATATCATAGAGGTCCTAGTATGCCTTATCACATGTTAGGACACCTAGGAAGTCCCCATGACCCCTTTTGTCACATTAGAACCCTCAAGTGTGTCCTAATCGGTCATATAACACCTTAGCACATGCTTAAACATTATAATATGTCAAATGGCATCATGGTGACTTACTAGGGGTCCTAGTATGCCTTATCACATGTTAGGACCCCTAGGAAGTCCCCATGACCCCTTTTGACACATTTGAATGCTCAAGTGTGTCTGAAGGGGTCGTACAACCCTTTCAGACAAACTTGAGTGATCAAATGTGTCAAAAGTGGTCATCGAGACTTCTTAGGGGTCCTAGTATGTCTTATCATGCGTTAGGGCCCCTAGGAAGTCACCATGACACCTTTTAACACATTGGAACCCTCAAGTATGTCCTACCGGGTCCTACGACCCCTCCAGACACACTTGAGGGTTCAAATGTGTCAAAAAGGGTCATGGGGACTTCTGAAGGGTCCTAGTACACCTTATCATGTCTCAGGACCCTTAGGAAGTCCCCATGACCCCTAATGACAGATTGGAATGCTCAAGTGTGTCCTAGTGGGTCCTACGACCCCTTCAGACACACTTGAGCATTCAAATATTTTAAATGGGGTCATGGGGATGTTCTAGGGGTCCTACTACACCTTATCATGTGCTAGTAATGATAACAAATCCCCATGACCCCTATTGACACATTGGAATGCACAAGTGTGTTCTAAGGGGTCCTACGACCCCTTCGCACACACTTGATCATTCAATTTTTTTAAAAGGCGTTATGGGGACTTCCTAGGGGTCCTAGTATGTCTTATCATGTGGTAGGACCCCTATAAAGTCCCATGACCCCTTTTGACACATTGGAATGCTCAAGTGTGTCCTAAGGGGTCCTACGACCCCTTCAAACACACTTGAACATGCAAATGTGTCAAAAGGGTGATGGGGACTTCCTAGGGGGTCTTAGTATGTGTGATAAGGTGTACTCGGACCCCTAAGAAGTCCCCATGACCCCTTTTGAGATATTATAGCCTTCAATTGTGTCCTAAGGGGTCCTATGACCCCTTCGGACACACTTGAGGGTTCAAATGTGTCAAAAGAGGTCATGAGGACTTCATAGAGGTCCTAGTACACCTTATCACATGTTAGGACCCGTAGGACATCCCCATGACCCCTTCTGACACATTTAAACCCTCAAGTGTGTCTGAAGAGGTCATAGGACCCCTTCGAACACACTTGAGCATTCAAATGTGTCAAAATAGGTTACCAACGACCTCTTCAGACACACTTGAGGGTTCAAATGTGTCGAAAGGGGTCATGTGGACTTCCTAAGGGTCCTAGTATGCCTTATCATGCATTAGGATGCCTAAGAAGTCCCTATGACACATTTTGACACATTTTAATGCTCAAGTGTGTTCTAAGGGGTCCTACAACCCCTTCGGACACACTTGAGCATTCAAATGTGTCATAAGAGGTAATGGAGACTTCCTAGGGGTCCTAGTACACCTTATCATGCATTAGGACCCCCAGAAAGTTCCCATCACCCATTTTGACACATTGGAACCCTCAAGTGTATTCTAGGGGGTTGTAGGGACCCCTCCAGACACAATTGAGCTATCCAATGTGTCAAAAGGGTTCATGGGGACTTCATAGGGGTCCTTGTATGCCTTATCATGTGTTAGGAACCCTAGGAAGTCTCTTTGAACACTTTTGACACATTTGACACCTCAAGTGTGTCTGAAGGGGTAATATGACCCCTTTAGACACACTTGAGGGTTCAAATGTGTCAAAAGGGGTCATGGGGATTTTCCTAGGGGTCCTAGTATGCCTTATCACAAATTAGGACCCTTAGGAAGTCTCCATGACCCCTTCTGACATATTGGAATGCTCAAGTGTGTTTGATGGGATCCTATGACCCCTTCCAAAAAATTTGAGCTATCCAATGTATCAAAAGGGGTCAAGGGGACTTCTTGGAGGTCCTAGTATGCCTTATGACATGTTAGGATCCCTAGGAAGTCCCCATGACCACTTTTGAGACATTTGAACCCTCATGTGTGTCTGAAGGGGTCATAGGACCCCTTTGGACCCACTTGAGCATTCAAGTGTGTGAAAAGGGTTCATGGGGACCACCTAGGGGTCATAGTACATCTTATCACATGTTAGGACCCGTAGGAAGTCCCCATGACCCCTTTTGACACATTGGAATGCTCAGATGTGTCTGATGGGGTCCTACAACCCCTTTGGACATACTTGAGCTATCCAATGTATCAAAAAGGGTCATGTGGACTTCTTAGAGATCCTAGTAAGCCTTATCAAGTGTTAGGACCCCTAAGAAGTAACCATGATCCCTTCTGAAACATTTGAGCCCTCAAGTGTGTCCTAAGGGGTCCTACGATAGCTTCAGACACACTTGAGCATTCAAATGTGTCAAAAGGGGTCATGAGGACTTCCTAAAGGTCCTAGTATTTTTTATCACGTGTTAGGACCCATAGGAAGTTCCCATGACCCCTTTTGACACATTAGAACCCTCAAATGTGTCCCAAGGGGTCTTATGACCCCTTCAGAAACACTTGAGCTATCCAATGTGTCAAAAGGGGTCATGGGAAATTTCTAGGGGTCATAGTATGCCTTATCACACATTAGGAACCCTAGGAAGTCTCCATGACCCTTTTTGACACATTTGAACCCTCAAGTGTGTCCGAAGGGGTCCTACTTCACCTTATCAATCGTTAGGAACCATAGGAAGTCCTCATGACCTCTTTTTTCTCATTATAAACCTCAAGTCTTTCCTAAGGGGTCCTACCAGTCCTTCAAACACACTTGAGCATTCAAATGTGTCAAAAGGTGTCATGGGGACTTCCAATGGGTCCTAGTATGCCTTATCATGTGTAGGATCTATAGGAAGTCTCCATGACCCCTTTTGACACAATGGAACCCTCAAGTGTGTTCAAAGGGGTCCAACAACCCCTTTGGACACACTTAAGCATTCAATTATGTCAAAAGGGGTCATGGGGACCTCCTAGGAGTCACAGTATGCCTTATCACGTGTTAGGATGAGTAGGAACTACCCATTACCCCTTTTAACACTTTGAATTTTCATGTGTGATAAGGTTCTTACAACCCCTTTGAACACACTAGTGCATTAAAATGTGTCACAAGGGATCATGGAGACTTCCTAGGGGTCCTAGTATGCCTTATCATGCGTTACGACCCATAGGAAGTCCCTGTGACCCCTTTTGACACATTTGAATGCTCAAGTGTGTTTGAAGGGGTTGTAGGACCCCTTATGATACACTTGAGGTTTCTAATGAATCAAAAGGGGTTATGGGGACTTCCTAAGGGGCCTAACATTTGATAAGGTGAACTAGGACCCCTAGGAAGTCCCCATGACCCCTTTTGACACATTGGATAGCTCAAGTGTGTCTGAAGGGGTCCTACGAACCCTTAGGACATAGTTGAGAGTTCTAATGTGTCAAAAGGGGTTATGGGGTCTTCCTAGGGGTCCTAACATGTGATAAGATGTACTATGAACCCTAGGAAGTCCACATGACCCCTTTTGAGATATTTAAATGCTCAAGTGTGTCTAAAGGGGTCATTGGACCTCTTACGACACACTTGAGGGTTCAAATGTGTCAAAAGGGGTCATGAGGACTTCCTATGGGTTGTAACATGTGATAAGGCATACTAGGACCCCATGACCCCTTTTGACATAGTGGAACCCTTAAATTTGTCCAAAGGGGTCCTACAACCCCTTCAGACACACTTGAGGGTTCAAATGTGTCAAAAGGGGTCATGGGGACTTCCTAGGGGTCTTAGTACATCTTCTCACGTGTTAGGACCCTTAGGAATTCCCCATGTCCCTATTGACACATGTGAATCTCTAGTGTGTCCTAAGGGGTCCTACAACCCCTTCAAACATACTTGAGCATTCAAATGTTTCAAAATGGGTCATGGGGACTTTCTAGGTGTCCTATTACGCATTATCATGTGTTAGGACCCCTAAAAAGTCTCAATGATCCCTATTAATACATTGGAATTCTCAAGTGTGTCCTAAGGGGCCCTAAAACCCCTTTGGACACACTTGAGCATTCAAATGTGTCATAAAGTTTCATGGGGACTTCGCAGGGGTCCTAGTATGCCTTATCATGCTTTAGGACCCCTAGGAAGTCCCCATGACCCCTATTGACACATTGGAAATCTCAAGTGTGTCCTAAGGGGTCCTAAAACCCCTAAAAAGTCCCCATGTCCCCTTTTAAAACATCTAAATGATCAAGTGTGTTTGAAGGGTTTGTAGGACCCCTTAGGACACACTTGAGCATTCAAATGTGTCAATAGGGGTAATGAGGATTTCTTAAGGGTTCAGACATGTGATAAGGTTTATTAGGACCCCTAGGAAGTCTCCATGACCCCTTTTGACACATTTGAACCCTCAAGTGTGTCCAAAGGGGTCGTAGGACCCCTTAGGATGTACTTAAGGGTTCCAATGTGTCAAAAGGGGTGATGGGGACATCCTAGGGGCAATAATGTGTGTTAAGACATACTAGGACCCCTAGGAAGTCTCCATGACCCCTTTTGAAACATTTTATCACTCAAGCTTGTCTGAAAGGGTCCTATGACCCCTTCAGACACACTTGATGGTTCAAATCTGTCAAAAGGGGTCATGGAGAGTTCATATGGGTCCTAACGCATGATAAGGCATACTACGACCCCTAAGAAGTCCCCATGATGCCTTTTGACACATTAGAACCCTTAAGTGTGTCCTAAGGGCTCCTACGACCCCTTTGGACACACTTGAGGGTTCAAAACATGTCAAAATGGGTCATGGTGACATCATAGACATCCTAGTACACCTTATCATAGGTTAGGACCCCTAGAAAGTTTTCATGACCCTTTTGACACATTAGAACCCTCAAGTGTGTCCTAATTAGTCGTACAACACCTTAGGACACACTTAAGTATTCTAATATGTCAAAAGGCATCATGGGGACTTCCTAGGTGTCCTAGTATGCCTTATCACATGTTAGGACCCCTAAGAACTCCCATGACCCCTTTTCACACATTTGAACCTTCAAGTTTGTTCGAAGGGGTCGTAGGACCCTTTTAGATAAACTTGAGTGATCAAATGTGTCAAAAAGGGTCATGGAGACTTCCTAGGGGTCCTAGTATGTCTTATCATGTGTTAGGGCCTCTAGGAAGTCCCCATGACCCCTTTTGACACATTTTAACTCTCAAGTATGTCCTAAGGGGTCCTATGACCCCTTTGACACACTTGAAGGTTAAAATGTGTCAAAATAGGTCATGAGGACTTCCTAGGGGTCCTAGTACAACTTATCATGTGTCTAGACCCTTAGAAAGTCCCCATGACCCCTATTGACATATTGGACTGCTCAAGTGTGTCCTAAGGGATCTTACAACCCCTTCAAACACACTTCATCATTTAGATGTTATAAAAAGGGGTTATGGGAACTTTCTAGGGGTCCTACTACACCTTATCACATGTTAGGAACCCTATGAAGTCCCCATGACTCCTATTGACACATTCGAATGCACAAGTGTCTCTTAAGGGGTCCTACTACCCCTTCAGACACACTTGATAATTCAAATGTTTCAAAAGGGGTCATTGGGACTTATTAATGGTTTTAGTATGCCTTATCATGCGTTAGGACCCCTAGGAAGTCCCCATGAGCCCTTTTGACACATTGGAATTCTCAAGTGTGTCCTAAGGGGTCCTATGACCCCTTCAGACACACTTGAGCATGCAAATGTGTCAAAAGGGATAATGGGGACTTCCTAAGAGTCCTAGTATGCATGATAAGGAGTACTAGGACCCCTAGGAAGTCCCCATGACCCCTTTTGATAGATTAGAACCCTCAAATGTTTTCTAAAAGGTACTACGACCCCTTTGGACTAACTTGTGGGTTCAAATATGTCAACAGGGGACATGAGGACTTCATAGAGGTCCCAGTATGCCTTATCATGTGTTAGGACCCCTATGAAGTTCCCATTATCCTTTTTGACACATTTGAACCCTCAAGTGTGTCCTAAGGGTTCAGTGGACTACTTCGGACATGCTTGAGCTATCCAATATGTCAAAAGAGGTCATGGGGGACTTCGTAGGGGTCCTAGTATGCATTATCACATGTTAGGACCCCTTGGAAGTCCCCATGAACCCTTTTGACACATTTGAAATATCAAGTGTGTCTAAAGGGATAATAAGACCCCTTTGGATATAGTTGAGGGTTCAAATGTGTCAAAAGGGGTCATGGGGATTTCCTAAGGATCCTAGTATGCCTTATCACACATTAGGATGCTTAGGAATTCCACATGATCCCTTCTAACACATCGAAATGCTTGAGTGTGTCCAAAGGGATCCTACGACCCCTTCAGAGACACTTGAGATATCTTATGTATGAAAAGGGGTCATGGGGACTTCCTAGAGGTCCTAGTATGCCTTATCACACATTTGGATCCCTAAGAAGTCCCCATGACCCCTTTTGACATATTTGAACCCTCATGTGTGTCTGAAGGGATCATAAGACCCCTTTGGACACACTTGAGCATTCAAGTGTGTCAAAAGGGGTCATGGGGACCACCTAGGGGTCCTAGTACATCTTATGACAAGTTAGGACCCATAGGAAGTCCCCATTACCCCTTTGGACACATTAGAATGCTCAAGTGTGTCTGAAGGGGTCCTACAACCCCTTTGGACACACTTGAGCTATCTAATGTATCAAAAGGGGTCATGGGGACTTCCTAGAGGTCGTAGTAAGCCTTATCACGCATTAGGACTCCTAAGAAGTCACCATGACCCCTTTTGACACATTTGAACACTAAAGTGTGTCCTAAGGGGTTCTACAACCTCTTCAGACATATTTAAGTATTCAAATGTGTCAAAAAGGGTCATGCAGACTTCCTAGGTGTCCTAGTAATCTTTATCACGTGTTAGGGACCCTTGGAAGTTCCCATGATCCATTTTGACACATTAGAATCCTCAACTAGTCCTAAGGGCTCTTATGACCCCTTCAGACACACTTGAGCTATCCATAGTGTCAAAAGGGGTCATGGAGACTTTCTAGGGGTCTTAGTATGCCTTATCAAGTGTTAAGACCCCTAGGAAGTCTCCATGACCCCCTTTGACCCTTTTGACACATTGGAATGCTCAAGTGTGTCTGAAGGGTACTATGACCCCTCTGAACACACTTGAGCTATCCAATGTATCAAAAGAGGTCATGGGGACTTCCTATATGTCCTAGTACACCTTATCATGTGTTGGGACCCTTAGGAAGTCCCCATGACCCCTTTTGACATAGTTTTACCCTCAAGTATGTCTGAAGGGGTTGTAGGACCCCTTTGGATACACTTGGGCATTTAAGGGTGTCAAAAGGGGTCATGGGGACCTCCTAGAGGTCCTAGTATGCCTTATCACATATTACAACCTGTAGCAACTCCCCATGACCTCTTTTGTCACATTGGAATGCTCATGTGTGTCTTAGGGGGTCCTACGAGCCCCCTTCAAACACACTAAAGCATTCATATGTGTCAAAAGGGGTCACGGGGACTTCCTAGGGGTGATAGTTCACCTTATCAAATGTTACGACCCCTAGGAAGTCCCCATGACCCCTTTTGACTCATTAGAAACCTCAAGTGTTTCCTAAGGGGTCCAACGACCCCTTCAAACACACTTGTGCATTCAAATGTTTCAAAATGGTCATGGGACTTCCTAGGGATCCTAGTATGTCTTATCATGTGTTAGGACCCCTAGGAAGTCTCCATGACCCCCTTTGACACATTGGAACCCTCAACTATGTCTTCAGGGGTCCTATGACCCCTTCAAACACACTTAAGCATTCAAATGTGTCAAAAGGGGTCATGGGGACTTCCTATGGGCCCTAGTATAGCTTATCACATGTTAGGGCCATTAGGATGTCCCCATGACCCCTTTTGACATAGTGGAACCCTCAAGTGTGTCCAAAGGGGTCATATGATCCCTTTGGAAACACTTGAGCATTCACGTGTGTGAAAAGGGGTCATGGGGACCTCCTAGTGGTCCAAGTATGCCTTATCACTTGTTAGGACCTGTAGGAAATACCCATGACACCTTTTGACACATTGGAATGCTCATGTGTGTCCTATGGGGTCCTACGACCCCTTCAAACACACTAGAGCATTCAAATGTGTCACAAGGGGTCATGGGGACTTCCTAGGGGTCCTAGTATGCCTTATCATGTGTTAAGACCCATAGGAAGTCCTCATGACCCATTTTGACACATTTTAACCCTCAAGTATGTCCTAAGGGGTCCTACAACCCCTTCAGACACACTTGAGCATTCAAATGTGTCAAAGGGTCATGGGGACTTCCTAGGAGTCCTAGTACATCTTATCACATGTTACGACCCCTTAGAAGTCCCCATGACCCCTTTTGACACATTGGATCCCTCAACTATGTCCTAAGGGGTTATAAGACACCTTCAGACATACTTGAGCTATCGAATGTGTCAAAAGCGGTCATGGGGACTTCTTCGGGGGTCCTAGTTCCCCTTATCAAATGTTATGACTCCTAGGAAGTCCCCATGATCTTTTTTGACTCATTAGAAACCTCAAGTGTGTCCTAAGGTGTCCTACAACCTCTTTAGACACACTTGAGCATTCAACTGTTTCAAAACTATTCATGGGGACTTCCTAAGGGTCCTAGTATGACTTATCACATGTTAGGACCCCTAGGAATTCCCCATGACCCCTTTTGACATAGTGGAACAAACAAGTGTGTCCAAAGTGGTCCTACGACCCCTTCGAACACACTTGAAGGTTAAAATGTGCTAAAAGGGGTCATTGGGACTTCCTAGGGTTCTTAGTACACAATATCACATGTTAGGACCCTTAGGAATTCCCCATGACCCCTATTGACACATTGGAATGCTCTAGTGTGTCCTAAGGGGTCCTACAACCCCTTCAGACACACTTAAGCATTCAAATATTTCAAAAGGGGTCATGGGGACTTTCTAGGTGTCCTACTACACCTTATCATGTGTTAGGACCCCTATGAAGTTCTCATGACCCCTATTGACATATTAGAATTCTCAAGTGTGTCCTAAGTGGTCCTACGACCCCTTGGGACACATTTGATCATTTAAATTATTCAAAAGTGTCATGGGGACTTCCTTGGGGTCCTAGTATGCTTTATCATGCGTTAGGACCTGTATGAAGTCCCCATGACCCCTATTGACACATTAGATTGCTCAAGTGTGTCCTGAGGGGTCCTACAACCCCTTTGGACACACTTTATCATTCAACCATTTCAAGAGGGGTCATGGGGACTTTCTAGGGTCCCTAGTATGCCTTATCATGCATTAGGACCTCTAGGAAGTCCCCATGACCCCTTTTCACACATTGGATACACTTGAGCATTCCAATGTGTCAAAAAGGGTCATGGGGACTTTTATGGGGTCCTATTATGTGTGATAAGATGCACTAGGACCCCTAGGAAGTCCCTATGACCCTTTTTGACAAATTAGAACCCTCAAGTGTCTCCTAAGGGCTCTTACAACCCTTTTGGACTCACTTGAGGGTAAAAATGTGTCAAAAGGGGTCATGGGGACATCATAGAGGTCCTAGTATGCCTTATCACATGTTAGGACCCTTACAAAGTCCCCATGACCCCTTTTGACACATTAGAACCCTCAAGTATGTCCTAAGGGGTCATACAACACCTTAGGACACACTTAGGCATTCAAATGTGTTAAAAGGCATCCTGGGACTTCCTAGGGTTCCTAGTATGCCTTATCACACTTTAAGATCCCAAGGAAGTCCCATGACCCCTTTTAACACATTTGAACCCTCAAGTGTTTCTGAAGGGGTCGTAGGACCCCTTCGGACAAACTTGAGCGATCAAATCTATCAAAAGGGGTCATGGAGAATTCCTCGGGGTCATAGTATGCCTTATCATGCGTTAGGACCCCTAAGAAGTATCCATGACCCCTTTTGACTCATTAGAACCCTCAAGTATGTCCTAAGGGGTCTTATGACCCCTTCAAAAAAACTTGAGGGTTCAAATGTGTCAAAATGAGTCATGGCGAATTCCTAGTGGTCCTAGTACACCTTATCATGTGTTAGGACCCTTAGGAAGTCTCCATGACCCCTATTGACCACATTGGAATGGTCAAGTGTATCCTAATGGGTCCTACAACCCCTTCAGACACTTGAGCATTGAGATGTTTCAAAAGGGGTCATGGGGACTTTCTAGGGATCCTACTACACTTTATCACATATTAGGATCTCTAGGAAGTCCACATGACCCCTATTGACACATTGGAATCTTCAAATGTTTCCTAAGGGGTCCTACAACCGCTTTTGACACACTTGAGCATTCAAATGTGTCAAAAGGGGTCATGGGGACCCATAGGACCCCTTAGGATACACTTGAGCATTTAAATTTGTCAAAAGGGGTCATGGGGACTTCTTAGGGTCCTAGTACACCTTATCACATGTTAGGACTCTTAGGAAGTCCCCTGGCCCCTATTGACACATTGGAATGAGAAAGTGTGTTGTAAGGGTTCTTATGACCCCTTCAGACACACTTGGTCATTCAAATGTTTCGAAAGGGGTCATGGGGACTTCCTAGGGGTCTTAGTATGCATTATCACACGTTAGGACCCCTACGAAGTCCCCATGACCCCTTTTGACACATTGGAAATCTCAAGTGTGTCCTAAGTAGTCCTACAACCCCTTCGGACACACTTGAACATTAAAATATGTCAAAAGGGGTCATGGAGAATTCCTGGGGGTCTTTGTAGTGTGATAAGGTGTACTATGACCCCTAGGAAGTCCCCGTGACCTCTTTTGACACATTAGAACTTTCAAGTCTATCCTAAAGTGTCGTACAACCCCTTCGGACACACTTGAGGGTTCAAATGTTTCAAAAGGGGTCATGGGGACTTCATAGAGGTCCTAGTACATCTTATCATGCGTTAGGAACCTTAGGAAGTCCCCATGACCCCTTTTGACACATTTGAACCCTCAAGTGTATCCGAATGGGTCATAGGACCCCTTTGGACACACTTGAGAATTCAAATATATCAAAAGGGATCATGGACAACCTCTTTGAACATAGTTGAGGGTTAAAATGTGTCAAAAGGGGTCATGTCAACTTTCTAGGGGTCCTAGTACACCTTATCACATGTTAGGACCCCTAAGAAGTCCCTATGACCCATAAGAAGTTCCTATGACCCCTTTTGACACATTTGAATGCTCAAGTGTCCAAAGGGGTCTTATTACCCCTTCGGACACACTTGAGCATTCAACTATTTCAAAAGTAGTCATGGGACTTCCTAGGGGTCCTGGTATGCCTTATCACGTGTTACGACCCCTAGGAAGACCCCATGACCACTTTTGACATAGTTGAACCCTTAAGTGTATCCTAAGGGGTCCTATGACCCCTTTGAACACACTTGAGCATTGATATGTGTCAAAAGGGTAGGACTGATTCAGACACACTTGAGGGTTCAAATGTGTCAAAAGGGGTTATGGATGACCTCTTTGGACATAGTTAGGGGTTCAAATATGTCAAAAGGGGTCATGGGGACTTTGTAGGGGTCCTAGTATGCCTTATCATGTGTTAGGACCCCTAGGAAGTTCCTATGACCACTTTTGACACATTTGAATGCTCAAGTGTGTTTGAATGGGTCCTACAATGCCTTCAGACACACTTGAGCATTCAAATGTGTCAAAAGGGGTCCTGGGACTTCCTAGGGGTCCTAGTATGCCTTATGACATGTTAGGACCCCTAGGAAGACCCCATGACCCCTTTTGACAAATTTGAACCCTCAAGTGTGTCCTAAGTGGTCTTATGACCTTTTTGGACACACTTGAGCATTGATATGTGTCAAAAGGGGTCATGGTGACTTCCTAAGGGTCTTAGTACACTTTATCATACATTAGGACCCCTAGAAAGTTCCCATGATCCCTTTTGACACATTGGAACCCTCAAGTGTGTCCTAAGGGGTCCTAGGACCTAGTTAGACAGACTTGAGCTATCTAATGTGTCAAAAGGGGTCATGGGGACTTCCTAGGGGTCCTAGTATGCCTTATCATGTGTTAGGACCCTAGGAAGTCCCCATGAACCTTTTTGACACATTTGAACCCTCAAGTGTGTCTGAAGGGGTCATATGACCCCTTAGGAAACACTTGAGGGTTCAAATGTATCAAAATGGGTCATAGGGACTTCCCATGGGTCATAGTACACCTTATCATATTTTAGGACCTTTAGGAAGTCCCCATTACCGCTTCTGACATATTGGAATGCTTGAGTGTGTTCCAAGGGGTCATACGACCCCTTCAAACCCACTTGAGCTATCCAATGTATAAAAAGGGGTCATGGGGGCTTCTTAGAGATCCTAGTACACATTATCATGTGTTAGGAACCCTAGGATGTCTCCATGACCCCCTTTTGACACATTTGAACCCTTAAGTGTGTCCAAAGGGGTCATATGACCCCTTTGGACACACTTGAGCATTAAAGTGTGTCAAAAGGGGTCATGGAGACCTCCTAGGGGTCCTAGTATGCCTTATCACATGTTAGGACTTGTAGGAAGTCCCCATGACCTTTTTTGACACATTGTAATGCTCAAGTGTGTCTGATGGAGTCCTACAACCCCTTCAGACACACTTGAGCTATCCAATGTATCAAAAGGGGTCATGTAGACATCCTAGAGGTCCTAGTACACCTTATCACATGTTAGGACTTCTAAGAAGTCACCATGACCCATTTTGACACATTTTAACCCTCAAGTGTGTTCTAAGGGGTCCTACAACCCTTTCGGACACACTTGAGCATTCGAATGTGTCAAAAGGGGTCATGGGGACTTCCTAGGGGTCCTAGTACACCTTATCACATGTTAGGACCCATAGGAAGTTTCCGTGACGCATTTTGACACACTGGAACCCTCAATTATGTCCTACGGGGTGTTAGGACTCCTTCAGACACACTTGAGCTATCCAATTTGTCAAAAAGGTTAATGGGGACTTTCTAGGGGTCCTAGTATGCCTTATCACATGTTACAACCACTAGGAAGTCTGCATGACCCCTTTTGACACATTTGAACCCTCAAGTGTGTCTGAAGGTGTCATACGACCCCTTAGGAGACACTTGAGGGTCCAAATTTGTCAAAAAGTGTCATGGAGACTTCCTATGGGTCCTAGTATGTCTTATCACATGTCAAGACCCCTTGGAAGTCCCCATGCTCTCTTTTGACACATTATAATGCTCGAGTGTGTCTAAAGGGGTCCTACGACCCCTTTAGACACACTTGAGCTATCCAATGTATCAAAAGAGGTCATGGGGACTTCCTAGAGGTTCTCGTATGTCTTATCATGCGTTGGTACCCCTAGGAAGTCCCAATGACCCATTTGGAAACATTTGTACCCTAGAGTGTGTCTAAAGGGGTCGTAGGACCTCTTTGGACACAATTGAGCATTCAAGTGTGTCAAAAGGGGTCATGGGGACCTCCTAGAGGTTCTAGTATGCATTATTATGCATTATGACCTATTGGAATTCCCCATGACCCCTTTTGACACATTGGAATGGTCATGTATGTCCTAAGGGGTCCTACGACCCCTTCAAACACACTTGAGCATTCAAATGTGTCAAAAGGCATCGTGGGAACTTCCTAGGGGTCCTAGTATGCCTTATCACATGTTAGGACCCATAGGAGGTCCTCATGACCCCTTTTGACACATTTGAACCCTCAAGTGTGTCCTAAGGGGTCCTACAACCCCTTCAGACACACTTGAGCATTCAAATGTATCAAAAGGGGTCATGGGGACTTCTTAAGGGTCCTAGTACACCTTATCACATGTTAGGACCCATAGGATGTCCCCATGACCCCTTTTGACACATTGGAACCCTCAACTGTGTCCTAAGGGGTCATAGGACCCCTTCTAACACACTTGAGCATTCCAATGTCTCAAAAGGGGTCATGAGGACTTCCTAGGGGTATTAGTTTTGCTTATGACACATTAGGACCCTTAGGAAGTCCCCATTAGCCCTTTTGACACATTATATCTCTCAAGTGTGTCCTAATAGTTCCTACGACCCTTTCAGACACATTTGAGCATTCAAATGTGTCAAAAGAGGTCATGGGGACTTCCTAGGATTTCTAGTATTCCTTATCAGGTGTTTGGACCCCTAGGAAGTCCCCATGACCCCTTTTGACACATTCAAACTATCATGAGTGTCTTGAGGGGTTGTACAACCCCTTAGGACACATTTGAGGGTTCAAATGTGTCATAAGGTGTCATAGGGACTTCTTAGGGGCCCTAGCATGTCTTATGATGCATTAGGACCGCTAGGAAGTCCCCATGACCCCTTTTGACATATTAGAACCCTCAAGTACATTCTAGGGGTCCTAGTTCACCTTATCACATGTTAGGACCCTAGGAATTCTCCATGACCCCTTTTGACACATTGGAATGTTTTAGTGTGTCCGAAGGGGTCCTACGACCCCTTCAGACAAACTTGAGCTATCCAATGTGTCAAAGGGGGTCATGGGGACCTCCTAGGTATCGTAAAGCATGATAAGGTGTACTAGGACCCATAGGTTGTCTTGGTAACCCATTTTGACATACAGTTTAAATATTATCATCTATAATGTTTATATATATATATATATATATAGAGAGAGAGAGAGAGAGGTCATAAGGTATTTTAACAGGTCCTAGGACCCATTAGTAGGTCCTAAAACTGCTTATGACACCTTACGGCCCATTAGGAAGTCTAAGAGTATGTCTTAGGGGTTGTAAGTTGTCTTAGGACCAATTAATGGCTCCTACGACCCCTTATGACACCTTAAAACTCATTAGGAAGCCTAAGAGTACAACTTAGGGGTCATAAGGTCTCTTAAGGGATCTTAGGACCCCTTATGACACCTTATGACCTATTAGAAAGCCTAAGAGTACATCTTAGGGGTCTTAATATTTCTTAAGGGGTCTTAGGACCCATTAATGGTCCTACAACCCCTTATGACACCTTACGACCAATTAGAAAACCTAAGTGTAAATTATAGGGATCGTAAGGTGTCTTGAGGGGTCCTAGCATCCATTAATGGCTCCTACAAACCCTTATGACCCATTAGGAAGCCTAAGAGTACATCTTAGGGGTTGTAAGGGGCCTTATAGTGTCCTAAGACATAGTGGTATGGCCTATGACTGCTTGAGAACCATTAATGTGTAGTAGGAACCCTAAGATGTATTCTTAGGGTTCCTAAGGGGTCCTAAGGTTTCTTAATGGGTCCTACAACCCCTTATGACACCTTATGATCCATTAGAAATCCTAAGAGTGCATCTTAGGGGTCATAAGGTGTCGTAAAGGGTCCTAAAATTCATTAATGGCTCCTAAGATATAGTAATATATTCTATGACCCCTTTAGACCCATTAATGTATACTAGGAATCCTAAGATGTATTCTTAGGGTTCCTATCTAGCTGTAAGGTGTCTTAAGGTGTCTTAAGACCCATTAATGGGTCCTACAGCTACTTATGACACCTTATGACTGATTAGGAAGCCTAAGAGTACATCTTAGGGGTTGTATGACCCATTAATGACTCCTAAAACTCCTTATGAACCCTTACAACCCCTTAGGAATCCTAAGAGTACATTTTAGGGGTCTTAAGGTATCTTAAGGGGTTGAAGGATGATTAATGGGTCCTACGACCCCTTATGACACCTTACAACCCATTAGGAAGCCTAAGAGTACATCTTAGGGGTTGTAAGGTGTTATAAGGGGTCTTAGGACCCATTAATGGGTCCTACGACCCTTATGACACCTTACGACCCATTAGGAAGCCTAAGAGTACATCTTGGGGGTCATAAGGTGTCTTAAGGGATCCTAGGACCTATTAATAGGTCCTACAACCCCTTATGATACCTTATGACCCATTAGGAAGACAAAGAGTACATCTTAGGGTTTGTAAGGTGTCTTAAGGGGTCTTACGACCTATTAATAGCTCCTACAACCCCTTATGACATATTACAACCCATTAGGAATCCTAGGAGTACATCTTAGAGACTGTAAAGGGTCTTATGGTGTCCTAAGACACAATAATATGTCCTATGACACCTTTAGACCCATTAATGTGTACTTGGAACCCTAAGATGTATTCTTATGGTTCCTAATGGGTCGTAAGGTGTATTAATGGGTTCTACAACCCCTTATGACACCTTATGACCCATTAGAAAGCCTAAGAGTACATCTTAGGGGTCGTAAGTTGTCTTAAGGGTTCCTAACATCCATTAACAACTCCTAAGATATAGTAATATGTCCTATGATCCCTTGAGACCCATTAATGTGTACTAGGAACACTAATATATATTCTCAGGGTTCCTAAGGGGTCGTAAGGTGTCTTAAGGGGTTCTAGGACCCATTAATGGTCCTACAACCCCTTATGACACCTTACGAGCCATTAGGAAGCGTAAGAGTATATCTTAGGGGTTTTAAGGTGTCTTAAGGGGTCGTAGGACCCATTAATGAGTCCTAAAACCTTTTATGACACCTTATGACCTATTAGAAAGCCTAAGAGTACATC
>BSBK01013341.1:25000-90861 GCA_027943335.1 Chamaecyparis obtusa
AATCCCTTCTTGATGACATTTTTGAGATTTGGTTCAAGGATTTATTTATATAAAATACTTATGAGAACATTGTAAAAAAATGGGATTTTTTAGAGTTTGGTTACATCTACAATTTCATTTTAGGACTATTTAGTTTATTGTATAGGACAAAACATTGAAATAGTTTTATTTTCATTCTTCCAACCCTATCCTTGTATTTTCTACATAATCAATAGAGGAAATATATTGGACTATGCCTAGTGTTTCTTTTACTATATGTTTCTTTCAATTTTGTAGATGGTATTAAATTTCCATGTCATTTTAGAGAAAAGATAGCTATCATCTATTTCCAAAAAAATTGCCTCCTAAACTACAACCAAACAACTACATTTATACAAGAGTCTACCGAACTGAGTCAGCCTTCAGATCCACAATCAACGGAAGGAATGGTTAGATCTAGAACCAAACACCTTCCAATGATGGATTTCAACATTAAATCTATGACCCAACATAAATGCACAAGTTGGCCACAACAGAAACTAAAACTAAACCCGTCGGTGAGC
Organism: Chamaecyparis obtusa; assembly: GCA_027943335.1. NCBI lineage: Eukaryota > Viridiplantae > Streptophyta > Pinopsida > Cupressales > Cupressaceae > Chamaecyparis > Chamaecyparis obtusa. Next base: position 25,543 of record BSBK01013341.1, read on the forward strand.
AAAGATAACCGAGTAGGAGACAAGCAATGCCGAGCACCAGTGAAACAACTGACCACCTAGGAGATAACTAACCACACTTGGTAAGAAAAGGAAAGAAACCAAATACTGACCAAATTGGTCAAAGTAGGAACCAAGCAACACAAACAAACTCCAAATTGTTTTTGGTGACATAGGATTGCCAAGCACCCCAAATGCTCCTGCATCAAACACCTGGGGTTATTTTGAAATTATTCTCTGAATCATTTGGTAGGTCTAGTTTGAGCTACATCCAACATAGACTATGAAATCCATGAATTATCTTCCATCGATCTATTCTTCCACTTTACCAGATATTCCATATACTATTTTCCTCTTTTACTTTTGCCAACTCTTTCCTTCAAAATCTGTTCAATTTCTTCATTTTTCTTCTTAGGATATTCTGTCAGTACTGTCACTTCTTCATCAGGTTCATGATACTCATATAAATCAACAATGTTGAAAATAGGTGATATGTCCATGTCATCAGGTAACTCAATTTCATATGCATTTCCACTATCAAATTTCTTCAAAATCTTGCAAGGTCCAAACTTCTTCATCTTCAGCTTCCCATATGTTCCAATAGGAAATCAACCTTTCCTCAAATGAACCATCACTTCATCACCAACATCAAATTTTTTATGTCTCCTTGATCTATCAGCTCTATCTTTGTATTTCTGATTACTATCTTCCAACTTCAGCTTCACATCTTCATACAATATCTTCATGTACTTAGCAAATTTTACTCCTTCAACACTTTTCTTATTCTCATTAGAAATGTCTCTCAAATCAAATATACCTCTCGATTGTGTGCCATTCACAATCTCAAATGTTGTCTTTCCAGTACTCCTATTCAATAAATTATTGTATGCAAAATCTGCTCGTGCCACATAGAATCCTAATTAATCAGTGTGTCTCCAACTAAACATCTCAAAATATTTCCCAAAATTTTGTTCACAACTTTGGTCTGTCCATCAGTTTGTGGGTGAAATTTAGAACTATATTTCAACTTAGTGCCAAATTTCTTCCAAAGGGTTTTCCAAAAGTATCCAACAAATTTATTGTCTCGGTCAGAGATAATACTCCTCGATAATCCATGCAATCTGACAATTTCCTTAAAGAAAATATATGCTACATGTACTTCATCTGATGTCTTTCTACAAGGTATAAAATGTGCCATCTTAAAAAATCTATCCACAACAACAAATATAGAATCATTACCTCTTACTATCTTCAGTAAGCCAAGAACAAAATCCATACTGATGTCAATCCAAGGTTTCTTAAGTACAACAATTGGTACATACAATCCAGTATTTTGACTTACTCCTTTTGCAACTTGACAAATTCCATAACTTTTCACAAATTTTTGAACATCTTTATATAACTATGGCCAATAGTACTTCTCCTTAAGCAAATTCCATGTTTTATCAATACCAAAATGTCCAGCCAAACCACTACTATGTTTCTCCTTTATCAAATTATTTCTCATTATTCCTCTTGATATACACAACTGAATACCTTTAAACAACATACCTTCCTGAATAAAATATTCATCCCATTTATTATCTTGTTGATCTTGAATAGGTTCTCTGCACTTTCTCCATGGATCATAAAAATTAGGGTCAAACTCATACGAATCTCTCATCTCATCAAAACCAAGAACTTCAATTTTCATCTCGGTCATCAAAGATCTTCTTCTACTCAATGCATCAGCAACTTGGTTAGTGACTCCACTCTTATCCTTTATAAAAAATGTATAACTCTACAAATACTCAACCGATTTCATATGTCTCTGATTCAACTTATTTTAACTACCCAAATATTGTAAAGCCTTATGGTCAGTATACAACACAAATTCACTCGATATCAAATAATGCCTCCATTTCTTCATTGCTTGAACAATAGCACAAAATTCTTGATGATACACAGAATATTTCCTTCTAGCATCATTCAACTTTTCACTAAAGAAAGCAACAGGTTTACCTTCTTGACTCAACACAACTCCAATTGCACTTCCACTTGCATCACATTCTACTTGAAATACTTTACTGAAATCAAGTAATTCCAAAACAAGTAATTCAACAACCTTCTGCTTTAGAGTCTCAAAAATTTTGTTAGCTCCATGTGTCCACTTGAATTCTCTTTTGTCTCCTCTTATAGTTTCAGTCATAACATTACAAATTGAATTGAGATTCCTTATGAACTTTCGGTAAAAACTTGCCAAACCATGAAATGATCTTACCTCACTAGCATTCACAGGTGTAGGCCAATTCAAAATAGCTTCAACCTTTTCAAGATCCATCTTCAAACTATTAGCTGAAATAACAAATCCCAAATACACAATCTCATGTTTCATGAATAAAACTTTTACAGATTTATCAGCAACTTTTCCTCTTTCAATCTCTGCAAAACTTATCTAACATGCAACAAATTTTCTTCTCTGGTCTTACTGAATATTAGAATGTCATCAAGATATACAATCACAAACTTACCTGAGAATTTCTTCAAAACTTCATTCATTAGCCTCATAAAAGTACTCGGTGCATTAGTTAAACCAAAAGGCATAACCAAACACTCATACAAACCTTCTTTTGTCTTGAAAGAAGTCTTTCATTCATCACCTTCTCTAATTCTGATTTGATGATACCCACTTTTCAAATCAATTTTGGTGAAATACTTTTCTCCAGTCAGACTATCCATTATGTCATCCATTCTCAGTATAGGAAACCTATACTTCATTGTTATCTTATTGATTTCTCTGGAATTAGTACACATTCTCCATTCTCCATTCTTCTTAGGTGCCAATACAATAGGTGATACACAAGGACTCAAAATTTATCTAATCAAACCTTTATCCAACAACTCTTGAATCTGTTAGTTCAATTCCTAATTCTCGGTAGGTGTCAACTGATGAGGTGCCTTATTAGGTAAACTAGCTCCCGGGATTAGATCCATACGATAAGAAATGCTTCTTTTTAGTGGAAAACCATCAGGTACATTATCAGAAATGATATCACTCTACTCGGTGAGTAACTTATCAATCTCCTCAAGGACATTATCCTCTATTTTCTTACTTGATTTGTTAGGGATCACAAAAAAACATACATCATTCTTCTGCAAAGAGTTAACAAACTTTCTTCCCTTCATCAAACAAACTTTCAAAGATGGGAAAAAATTAATAACAAGTTCTTCCATCAATGGTAACAAGATTTTTTTCTTTCCATCAGCCACAATAGTATACTTATGCAATCTTCCATCATATATAGCATGTCTATCATATTGCCAAGGTCTACCCAACAAAATATGACAACAATCCATAGGCATGATATCACACAACACCTTATCATAGTACTTTCCAATCTTCAAATTTACATAACATTGTTCACTTACCAGGAGTGTATGCTCATATTTGATCCATGAAATTTGATAGGGCTTCGGTTGTACCAACCTTTCCAACTGCAATTTTGTGACCATCTCTTTAGATGCCAGATTCTCTAAGCTACTATTGTCAATGATTACCTTCCAAACTTTTTCAGAAACTCTACATCTAGTCTTTAACAAACTTTTCCTTACCGGATCTTCCTTCTTACTTTCATTCCATAGTGCTCTCCTTACCATCAAGTTATTTTCTTTCTCAAGTTCATTCAGTGACTCTTCTTGCACCAAAGCATTTCTACTGCACTAGCCTTGTTACTTACATGTGTACATTTAAAATATCTATGTCCTTCTTCTCCACAATTGTAACAAGTTCCATGGAAACTTCCTTTGCTATAACCACCTCAGTAGTTACTGCCTCTACCTCTAGATGAAATTTCACCTTTCTACTTGGTCTTGCCTTTGTCTAGATTTGTCTTTTCTAGTTTAGATCTACCATTTTCACCATCATATCTACCTCTTCCTCTAGGGAATCTACCACCTTGACCTCTTTGTCTTTGTTCATGTCTTTTGTTCAATTTCTCCTCGGCCTTCAATGAAAATTGATAAGCCTCTTCAGTGTTCTCCAACTTGACCATACTAATTTCCTCTTGGATGGAAACTCTCAAATCATTCAGGTATCTACCAATTCTTTCCACATCATCTTGATCATGTCTAGATCTAATATCTAATCTATAGAATTCCTCAATATATTCTTTTACCAAGCTATCTTTCTACCTCAAACTTTTCATTCGCCGAACTAGGTTAATCTGATAATCACAAGGTAATAAATTTCCTTTCAATTTGTTCACCATTTTATTGCATACCTTGATTTTGTCTTTGCCTTTCCTCTTCCTATCTAGCTACAAATTTTCCCACCATAAGGATGCATGACTTTTCAACTTTGTGCTTGCAATCTTCACCTTCTTGTCTTTAGGAATGTTTTTATATTCAAAATAATTTTCCATCTCGATGATCTAGTCCACTAATTCATTAGAATCTAGCTTTCCACCATACTCATGAGGATTGAAATGTGGTGTTGACTTTAGAATTGTCAAAGCCTACAAAAATCTTTCTTCACCTTGATCCATAATAGCTGCAAGTTTTGCATTCACCTATTCTTCCTCAACTTCATCATCACCAACATATTCAAGATGTCTGCCTCTTCTTTGGGTTGTTTCAATATCTTCTAACCTAATATAAATCTACCTTAGCATATCTGCCAATCCTAGATCTGCATCTCGCCTCCCATGAACCATCTTGATAACCCTCTACAATTGTAGGTCAAATCGCAATCTGCTACCCCACAACAATCAACTAGGGCTTCAAGAGGAACCTACAAACCTAGATCCATAGACCTAAATCAAGATCTAACCCCACTCTGATACCACCTGATGCAAGGCAGAGAGAAAGAGGGGCCAAACAATGGCACACACTAATGATCCAAGCCTGCTCAACACATGTAGAAGTAAACAAACACAATAGTGAGAGAGAGAATGCAGAAGTTTTCATATTTTTTCATCAAATAGAATGATACATGCCAGGCTGTAAGGCCTTCCCAGTTAGGCCAGATATTACAATGAAATACATAATTCCTCAAAGATGTGAGGATCTATCAAGATCTCTACTTTGATCTTCTATCCAAAAAAACTACCTCCTAAACTACAACCAAAGAACTACATTTATACAAGAGTCTACCAAACTGAGTCAACCTTTAGATCCACAATCAATGGAAGGAATGGTCAGATCTAGAACCACATGCCTTCCAATGATGGATTCCAACATTAAATCTATGACCCAACATAAATGCACAAGTCGGCCACAACAAAAACTAAAACTAAACCCAATGGTGAGCAAAGATAACCGAGCAGCAGACAAGCAACACTAAGTGCCAGTGAAACAACTGATCGTCGAGGAGATAACTGACCACACTCGGTAACCAAAGGAAACTGACCAAATCGATCAAAGCATGAACCGAGCAACATAGACAAACTCCAAATTATTTTGGTGACATAGGATTTCCAAGGACCCGAGATGCTCCTGCATCACATCATGGTCAATAAAATTCTCTAAGAATACTTGTTTTAGTGGGATAATAGGGACATTATATGTGAGCCTTAATGGATGCTTCTCATAGAGAGATATGAATTTTTTGGCCTATGTACAAGATCTTTCCATCACATTCTCTTCACAATAATGAAGAGCCTTTGGAATTCTATGCTCATTTCTAAGATCTAAAATTTCTATTATTTCTAACATGATCTCAAAGGGTTTCAAAATCTCTAGCACATCACCTCTATTTGTGTTAGAATTCCTTCCCCTTTCCCAAATACACAAAGAGAAGAGTTGGTTTCTATAAAACCCTAGAGATTTCTTTGTGGGGTCCATTCCTATCCTACTCCTATAAAGCTTGTGGACTAACCTCATATAGATAGGAGCCTATTTTTGGGATCAACAAATAAAAAGTCATTTTCTCCAATCATAACATAATTTAAGTTATCTAATAAAAAAATAAAACTAGGTGCCTTTATATATACCATACTTATAATTATAGATCACTCAGTCTAACTTAGATAATAATATCTAACGATAGGATAAACTAAATAAGAATATAAGAATGATGCTATGACTTAATTGAGAATTAAGATAGACACAAGTCAACTACTCATAACTATTTGTATAATCTAGAATTAATGGATACCACTACAAAATTCTTACTTATTCCTTGTTCCCTTGTTGGTGCTAATGTTGTTTCAATAACCATGTGGATAGTGAAAAAATGTTTTGAAACCAACAAATGTTACCAAAAACTAACCTAAAACACTTTACAAAGACATAGGGCTAAATAAAGAACTTTTGAATGTTCTAATGGTTTTTTTAACACCCTCAACCTTTAATTTCTACATACTTATCCATTTTTTCTCTTTTTATAGTGTTGGCACAAATTCCTCAAGGACTTGTTGAACTTCAACAATCATGAAAAATCCAAAAGTCATGCTAGAATAGTTAGAGAGCATGATGATTCCAAAATGCAAAACCTATGACACTTAGGTACACTCAAAATTAACTTATTGATATTTTGATTAGTAGGGGACTAGAAGGGCACATGCATAAATGATAACGATGTAAAGGAAACCACAATGTCTAATAAGTTGACAATGAAACACAAGAATATTAACAAAGGAAACATAGTAGTGATTGGGTTGAATAAGGAAAGAACTATAACATAGAAAACCTTGAAATGCTAATAAAATTTGGAATTTCCCAAATTTGGATTTTTCAACTTGAACTCTCTTGTTGTGCATGAAGATGGGTTACAAAATACCACAATTCCTTCTATGCAGCACAAAATGTTAACAAATATAAAATGAACTCACGATAAGACTTTACATGGAGTCCAAATACTTCTCTATCTAAATATTTTATTTTTATTTTTATTATATATGTCCATATGTTATGAACCACATGTTCATGTTATATTTACATGCATGTCAAAGTAAAAAAAAAATGCAATGGAAAAATTTGCATTCATTTACAATTTCCCAATATCAACAAATGAAACACTAGTCTGTCTCATATGTCAACCATTGTCTAGTCCAATTTTGTATCCATTTGAATATATCATTATTAGTTCCTATAATAGGTAGCAATACTTATGCATTGCCTAAGATTCAATTAAATGTCAAAGAATTACCCAATCACCATCCATTATTAAAATAGGTTTGCTAAATTTACTGAAGTTTATCATTTTTGAAATTTCCTTACAAATATACAAATTATTTTTTATCTATAACTCTATTGGATAATAGTACTCAAAATTATTATTAAGATGACATCAGCATTTTCAATTTCAATGCATCAACCAGTAGGAAATAATTAGAATAGATTGACCAACTTTTCTTATATTTATAATTTATTTTCATTTTCATCTAATAGTTGTTTCACTATTCTATTTCGTACTATTTCTTTTGACAATATGTGGATGATAAAATCACTTATTTTTTTATAATAAAAGTTTAACAAATACAAACAATTATATATTTTTGTCCTATTTATTTTAGCAATGTGTGAATAATAAAACCACTAGATTTTTATAATAACAATTTAAAAAATACATACATACATATACATACATACATACATACATACATACATACATACATAGATATATATATACATATATATATATATATATATATATATATATATATATATATATATATATATATATATATATATATATATATATATATATATATATATATATGTATATATATATCTATGTATATATATATGTCTGTGTGTGTGTGTGTATTGTTATAATGATTTTATAATAACTGAGAGAGGAGGGTGAATCAGTTATCCTCAGCTCTAGATTTACTAATTCAACTTTTAAACACTTCAAACAGCTTAGATCTTCACAACAGTCCACTTTCCAAAGTAATCAAATTGTAGAATATGAAACACTTAATAGTAAAACACATCAAATAACATTGACACAAGTATGACACCAGGATTTAACACGGAAACACAATTTGGGGAAGACCACTAGTAACATGCTACCAATTTTCACTCGTCTGAAGTGAGCATTGTGAGGAGCCAACCCTGTTAAAGGTTACAATACACACTGTTAGGTGTGACCATGTTCAAGCATTTAATCACTCTGTTAGGAGTGACCCTGTTAGAGGACTTAATAACATTCCATTATAATGTCACCTTGATTAAAGGATTTATAAATGACTATTAGGTCAACCTTGATTTAATAATTTCAACTAATACAATGGTTAGAAAGTAATAGAAGGTATGACCTGATACATACAAATCACTTTACAAATATAAATCCAATGTAGATCATATGTTGATCCTCTAACTAGCCTTCATTATCATCTCCATCTCTGATCTTCTTGGTAACCCTTGAAATAATCACCTCTTCACAACTCTTTACAGCTCTTTAGAGCTCTTCTTAGCCTTCTGCTTAGGTTCAGAAATCAATAGAATCAACCTCTTGCATAACCCACAATTAGGTTATCCTTAAACCTCCTTAACTAGGTAGATTTATCTTTTTCCACTTAAGCATCACTGTATATCTTAGGTTTGGGTTAGATTCATCAAATCCTTCCAACATTTCATTCTCCTTCTAACCTTCTAGATACTTCTCAAAATTTCTCTTTGCATCCATGCATAGAAACATGCAAACATGGTTTATCATGCATTATATTCTCTAGGTCATTCATCCTTATCTTCAACATGCTTTACATATTCCAATAATTCAACTATCTCATTTGGGAATCTCATTCCCTTCACAAATTGTAAAATGTTGACACTCCATCATCATTGTGTTTTTCTGATCGGTCTTCACTAGATAACTTGTTCATCACTAAATTGTTCTTCTTAGAACTCACTATCTTCACTCGATCATTGATGATGCTCGGTGGACACTGTATTTGTGTGGATTATACTAGCACTTGATCAACACTAGCATCATTCACCTTATACTTAAGTTCCTTAGTCTTCTTCTCTTTTTTGTGGTCAAGCCTATGCTTTCAGTCTTTCTTTCCTCATCTCTTCTATGATTCCATTAAACTATCTTCTTCACTTACTATTATAGATTAAAAAACACATTATCTTGTCAATGTCCCAACTAATCAAGTGCCCATTTTAGTTTCTCATAACTCAACCTTTTGAATAGGTCTCCTTATTATCTCCTCTTCATCAATCAAATGATATGACACTCTAATAGATAAAAACTGTCTCACCAATTAAGGTTTGAAATCAATGATAATATACAAATTGTTTCAATTATATCTTCCAACAATCTCCCTCTTTGGCATTGATGGAAACACCATACGCTTAAGTTACCATACAATCCAAAAAGTATTATGCATTGAAGAAACTTATGTCAACTCCTTCTGTGTTCTATTATTAGATATTCATTAATATCATTAGCTTCATTTTGATTCTGTGGTCCAACAATTTACTTGATCTCATCTTTTAATTTTATTTTGATTCTCATTCATGCAACTCCCTCTTTGATAGATATCTCTTTGTTCCTTCAATTGTGCATGTACTTACTGATCATAGAATCTCTTCCTCTTATATCTAATTTCTCCCTCTTTGTTCATCAATTTTATTCTTTCATCTACTTAGGGTAACTTTTCTGAATCTCTCCCTCTTTGAAAACAATGCCAAAGACATTTTCAACTTTCTCATTCATCTTCACTATGTAGATATCTTCATGTCAGTGTTCTGAACTATATGCTCCCTCTAGCATCTCCTAGAGTGTGATCTCCTTACATCAATTTGTGATATATTCTTAGTAATACATTTGATACATCAATCTAGTTGTGTTTAGGTAGCCTTAGCTAGGGAAATCACCCCTCATTTACCTCTTAGATACTCATGTGCATTGTTAGGTAACACTTTAGTGAATATATCAACTAAATTCTCCTTTATATTCACATATTCCAATCTTTCTTATTTGTTTTGAATTATCTCTCTCAAGTAATGATACTTGATAGAAATATGCTTGGTCTTAGTGTGCATCATAGGGTTATTTGATATATTAATAGAACTTGTGTTATCACAAAAAATAACAACTGGCTCAATGATCTCTTCATTTTTACCTTTCAACAATTTCTCGATCCACACTATTTTTGAACAATTAACTATTACTACCACATATTAAGCTTATGTTATAGATTTAGAAATGCAATTCTATTTCTTGATTGTCCATGAGACTAATTTCTTTCCTAGAAAGAATGCACCACTACTTGTACTCTTTCTATCATCCACATTTCTTGCCTAATCTACATCAATATAAACTTTTAGTTCAAACTTATCATTCTTCTTTTAGTACAATCCATAATCCTATGTTCCTTTTAGATATATCAGTATCCTTTTTACTGCCATCATGTGATTATCCTCAATATTTGTAGAAAATCTTGCAACAATCCCAACTACTAGTGCAATATCTAGTTTATTGTGAACAACATATTGTAGTTTTCTAATCATTGACCTATATAAGATTTGATTTACTTTTTTTTGTATCATCATTCTTTGATAGTTTTTTTCTAGTATACATAGGTTTACTTACTAGTCTTTAGTCTTCGATGCCAAAGGTTTTTAGTATCTCCTTGATATATTTAGATTGAGTAATGTAGATACCTTTCTTCATCTGATAAATTTTCAAACCAACAAATAACTTGATCTCTCCAAACATAGACATCTCAAATTTTTTATGCATCTCATTTGTAAATGTTTGGCACAATGCATCTTGTCCTCCAAACATGATATCATCAACAAATATTTTAGCTAATAAAATACCTTTTCCTCTTTCCATCTTTACGTAAAGATTGCTATTGTCATTTGTTCTTGCAAAACCAATTTTTACCAAGTAATTATTCAATCTTTCATACCATGGTCTAGGGTCTTGTTTAAATCCATACAGTCTTTGTGTAGTTTACATACCATGTTCCTCTTTCTCAGATCAAAAAATCCTTCAGGTTATCCAATGTATACTTCTTCCAGTATTCCATTCATAAATGCAAATTTGACATCAATCTAATATACTTTAAATCCTTTGTAAGCTCCATATGCAAGTCAATTTCTATCGACTTCCAATCTAGCAACTAGGGAAAATGTCTCTCCATAGTCAATGCCTTCTTCTTGTGCATATCCTTTGCATACCAATCTAGCCTTTTTTCTTCTAACTTCTCCATGCTCATTCAGCTTGTTTCTAAACACCCACTTGGTTCCAATAACATTCTTGTCCTTTGGTCTAGGTACTAGTGTCCAGGTTTTGTTCTTCTCTATTTTCTCAATTTCTTCATTCATTGCTTGAATCCAATCTTCATTATCTAAAGCATATTTCACTAATTTAGGTTCAAATTCACATAATAAGCATGTTTGGTTTTTTAACTTATTTCTTGTCATAGCTCCTGAATCTTTTTATCCAATGATTTGATCTAGTTTATGATGTCTTATCACATATTTTGCTAATATAGGCTCTGGTCTCCTTTCTTGTTGTTTTTGTTCTTTAGGTTCATCTAGAAATTTCACTTCAGATTCATTTTGTATCTCTGCTTCCTCTTCTAATTTTTCAGTAGTGACTTCCTCATGCTCACCATCTCCTTGTTGCAAGTCGACAATTTCTTTTTGGCACTTGAAATTTTTTTTCTATGGTTTAGGTAAATTGATGTGCTCTCCTTCATTCATGTATACAAATGATCTGTAATCTTTGGGTTCTTGCATCCATTCAATTTGATTATTTTATACATATTCATCAACTCTTACATTTGCACATTCTACAACTTTGTTAGTGTTAGAATTCAAACACTTATAAGATTTTCTCTTAGTGGAATAACCTAGGAATATTCCTTCATCACTTTTAGCATCAAGTTTTCCATTCCTATTGTCCTTCAGTATATAACATTTTATTCCAAAGACTTTAAAGTATTTTACATTAGGTGCATAACCATACCATAACTCAAAAGGTGTAGCATTTGTATATTTATTGAATTGTACTCGGTTCAAGGTATAGATAGTTTTACCTATAGCTTCTCTCCAGTACTTTTGTGCAACATTTTTATCCATCATTAGTGTTCTAGCACAATCCATGATTGATCTATTCCTTTTTTAAGCTATACCATTCAGTGGAGGAGTCCATTTCTTTTTCAACCCTTACCAAATACCACATAAACAATTGAAAGACATCATATTTTTCTTTAAGAAACATCACAGTCATTATTCTAGAGTAACCATCAACAAATAGAATAAAATATTTTTCACCACATTATCTTTTCACTCCAATAGGTCCACAAAAGTCAGTATGAACCAGTTCTAAACTATCATCAGATGTATAGATTTTTCTCTTGAAACCAGACTTTGTCATTTTTTCCAATTGACATTGTTTACACATCACATTATCATGTTTCTTCAATCTTGGTAACCCTCTTACTCTTTTCATCTTACTATTTCTTATCAAATTATCAAATTTCACATGACACAAATTCTAATGCCATAACCATATATAATCAAATTATGCAAAAAAACATGTCTCATCAGATAGGTCTAGATAGAACAAGTTACCTCTTTCATGTTCTCCACTTCTAATTAGTTCACCAGTAGCATCAAATATCTTAGCATTTTTAAAATGGAAGTCAATTCGGTATCCAGAACTGTTCAACTGTGCAACACTCAATAAGTTATAGTTAAGTCCTTTAACCCAATAATAATTATCACATCTGATCTTATCAATCAATCTTATTGATCCTTTACCTTTCACAAGACATGGTGCATCATTACAAAACTTAACACTATTTCCTTTGTAATGATTTAAGGTATCAAACTTACTTTTATCACTAGTCATATGATGTGAGAAATCACTATCAATTATCCATCCATCACCTTTACTCGCATATGAAATAAGTACAATTTTCTCATCTTCATCAAAGTCATTTTTCATGGAAGCCTAAAAAAATTCTACATCATGATCATCAGATTGATCACTATCAGTTTATTCTTCAGTAATATAACAATATTATTACCTTTTTCCTTGTAGTCCTTGTACTTTCTATAGTATTCTTCATCCCTTTTTTCTTTGTACTTTTTTTCCCTCCTTCCATCCTTGGCATTTTTTTTAGGACATCTTACGAAAATATGACAAACATTATTACATAAAAATAGATTATAGGAAGTTTACCTGTGATTTTTTTCATTTCCTCTAGGTAGTCTTCTAGCCATTAGTTACTCAAGCTCATCAATGCCATCATCAAAGGTGTCACTATCATTATTCACACACCTTTCTTTTGCTTTCTTAGACTTATGAAGAACCAAATGAGATTTCAATGGAGATTCAATAGTAGGAGAGGTGAAATTAGCAAAATTTGACAATTCAAAAGCAGTAAGTCTACTAACCAAACCTTCCAAGGTTAAGTTGTTACCATGAGCACATCTCAGTTCTTGTATTGTAGACACTCTAATAGCATAAATAGGAAGTAGATTTCTCAATACCTTTCTAATAATAGTTTTATCATCAATCTTTCCATTAGATCCTCTAATAACATTCACAAACTCTTTAACTTGGCCACAATATTATACAATAGTCTCACCTTCTAACATTCTCATTTCATCAAACTTACCTCTCAAGATTTGAGATTTGGCTATTATTAAATTTTTTTCCCTGCCATAGATATCTATAAGTGTGTCCCATGTTTTATTTGTAGTGGTACAATCCTTTATGTCTTTAAATTTAGGATAACTTAGGGCTGATGCAATCTCCAACATTGCCTAATTGTGTTCTTTCTTTTCCTTAATTTGCTAGGATATCAAAGGTGTAGGTCTTTCTATGTAATATTTTTCCACATAGTATTTTTTTTCATCTCTAATTCCAGCTAGGTGTAGCTTCATCAAACTTTTCCATGCAAGGAAGTTCTTCTTGTTCAACTTTGGTACCTCCTTTTTATACATCTTGATCTTTAGCTCCAAGTACCTTCAAAATATTTCTTACAAGCACCACAAGCTATGATACCAATTGTTAGTATGATTTTAGAATAACTAAGAAGGGGGGTGAATCAGTTATCCTTTGTTCCATATGTACCAATTCAATTTTTAAATACTTCAAACAACTTAGATCTACACAACAATCTACCCAATCTCTATAGCATATAACTAGTAACTCAAACTTGTAGTCCATTGTCCAAAAGTAATCAAATTGTAGAATATGAAACACTTAATAGTAAAACACATGAAATAAAATTCACACAAGTTTGAAATTAGGATTTAATGTAGAAACCTAATTTGGGAAAAAGCACCAGTAATATGCTACCAATTTTCACTCTTCTGAAGTGATCTTTGTGAGGAGCCAACCCTATAAAAGGTTACAATACACACTTTTAGGTGTGACCCTGTTAAAGGATTTAATCACCCTGTTAGGAATGGACTTGTTAGAGGATTTAAGAAAATTTCATTAGAATGTCACCTTGATTAAAGGATTTACAAATGACTTTTAGGTCAACCTTGATTAAAGGATTTCAACTGATACACTAGTTAGAGAGTAACAATAGGTATGATCTCATACAGAAAACTCACTTTGGAAATATAGATCCAATATAGCTCATATGTTGATCCTCTGGATGGCCTTTAGTATCATCTCCATCTCTGATCTTCTTGGAAACCCCTCAATCAATCACCTCTTCACAACTCTTTACAACTCTTCACAACTATTCTCAGCATTTTGCTTGGTTCCCCAATCAACAGAATCAACCTCATGCATAACCCACAATTAGGTTATCCTTATACCTCCTTAAGTAGGTAGCTTGATCTTTTTCCACTTAAGCATCACTGTAGATCTTAGGTTTTGGTCAAATTCATCAAATCCTTCCAACATTTCATTCTCCTTCTAACCTTCTAGATATTTCTTAAAAGTTTTCCTTGAATCCATGCATAGAAATGTGCAAAAATAGTTTATCATGCATTAAATGCTCCAAGTCATTCATCATTATCTTCAACACACTTTACATATTCTAATAATTCAACTGTGTGAGTTGGGAATCTCAATCCCTTCACAAACTGTAAAATTCTAACACTCGGTCATTGCTAATGCTCGATCGACACTATATTTGATCATCTTATACTGGTGCTTGGTCAAAACTAGCATCACTTGGCTTATACTTAAGTTCCTTAGTATTATTCTCTTTTTCTAGGTCAAGCCTATTATTTCAATCTTTCTTTCCTCATCTCTTCTATGCTTCAATTCAACTATCTTCTTCACATACTATTATAGATAACCAACACATTCTCTTGTCAATGTTCCATCTAATCAAGTGCCCATTGTAGTTTCTCATAAGTCAACATTTTCACTAGGTCTTCTTGTTATCTCCTCTTTTCAAATCCTCTTCATCAATCAAATTATATGGCACTCTACTAGATAGAAACTCTCTCACCAATTAATGTTTGACATCAATGAAAATATAACAATTGTTTCAATTGTAACTTCCAACACACACACACACACATCATAAAAAAGATAATGCATTGTTTTAATGAACTCATTTAGTAATGATCATATCAAAATTTCTTATATAATATTATATAATAAATATAATTATTAGATAATAATATAATAACTAATAAAAATAATATAATATACTTAATACATATCAATAAAATAATTATAATACATTAATTTTATATAATTTAAATATAATTACATAATTGATACTAATTAAAAATATATATAATAAATAGTAGAATCATTACTATGAATAAAAATAGATGTTTTTTTTATTGATGGAAGCTTTGGATTAGAGCTATAAACTAGTGAGGTCACATTGGGGCACCCCATTCCCATGGTTGTATGGGTAAGTGCTAAGGCATTAATGCCTCCTAGATTTGTATCATTTTGGTTTGTACATTTTCTTGAGCCTTATGAATTTTCTTGACCGAGGTCCTCCTTATCTCCCCATGATCATTTTCTCTTCTTTTCCTAGATCGTTGAATCTCCTTATGTCTCTCTCCTACAAATCATCTACAACCCCTTATCTCCTTGGTTATCTCCCTTATGTCTCTCAAAGAACTCCCTCCACAATGGAAAGATATGTCCCAAAACTTCTTTGTGGTTCCATCTATGAACTTGTGCATGTGTTTGTTACCACGTCAGTGTCTTTTCTTAGTCACATGTGTCACCCTTTTACAAAAAAAAAACCAGTCGTAAATGCTAGAAAAGCACCATGAACAACATCTACACAAACATTAATATATCATGTATCTTCATACCTCATTTTAACTCTAATCATTCATGACTAAACAATATTGTATATGGAGCTTTAATTGTAATTTAAAATATGATATTTTTCACAAAAATCATTGGTATATATCTAGTTTTTTATACAAACATAATAATTATTGTTATAATAATGTTTAACTATGAAATATGTTATAGAATCTATTAATTAAAATAATTAGATCCAATGCATCTTTTGTTTACTTACTAAGAAAATCATTTTATGTTTTAACATTTAAATGTAAATTATTTAAAGTTAAAATTTTCCTACTATCATTTGTTCAAATATTTACTCTATTGTTACTATAATTATTATTCAAAGAACTTCAACTTATGATTTAATGATGTCAAGATTCTAATATTTTTGCTACAATTTATAATAGTTTCAACTTCAATACAAGAAAAATATAGAAGGAACATGATGCAAATATGTCCTCTTATTTAATTTGGCTCTATCTCGTCTCTAGTCATGTACATTCAAATATATTGACTATTATTAGCCATCATTGTACCTAGCATTAAACATATATATCACTCATTTTGTTTTTTCCTTAAAATTTACACATTTGTGTCTTAGGAAAATATTATGACCCTTGATTTTGACCTTAATTTGCATGTTATTGAACTTAAAAAAATAATTTTTGATATATAATTTTTTTCACTCCTTTGAGTTCGATTAGTTGTTGGTAGTTGACTAGATATATAATTTGTTCAACATGTTCATATGTATTGTTATTAAAAAAATTCAATGTTGGTACAGGAGCACATAGGTAAGACTACATTCTAACCTAGGGTTCCTAGTCAAGTTTTGGCTTGTAGTGGTCTTAGCCAAACCACTAGTGTAATAAGAGGGCTAGTTAGTTCTTATGTTTGTTGTGATTATTTAGGAGGCCTAGGTAGGTCATTGGTGTCCTTAGGATATTGTTTTGTCTAAATTTGACAAGGTAAGCAAATGTTGTGGAAAATGTTGCATTTGTGCATTTAGGGGCTAAATTGGACAAGGAAGGGGTAGGAGACCTACTTCATGATCTAGTAAGCATCAATATGATTTTGGTTGAGTTTTAAGGTGTGTTGACTAAATTTAGTTGCAAGATTGCACCAATTGTAAAAGTTGTTGACAACTTTGCAAAATTGAACATGTTGTCAATGACAACATCTCTTGCTTAAGTGCATTTTTGAGCATGTGTTGTAACTATCTTAAATAGTTGGTATGGTAAAAAGGTCAAATATTTAAGGCCTCTCTCAACCTTAGTGAAGGGTTTGATTGAGTTTTGGAAGTAAGGGTTCTTAATGAGCAAGTGATTTTTTGAGTAATTTGTTCACAGTTTGACATTTTCTTGGCATTGTTTTTGGATTTTTAGGGATTAAAATTTCCACTATGACTTTTCCATCAGGAACTCAATGTAATTACTTATTTCTATATAAGTTTACATAGTTGGTTTTCTTTTTTTTGTTGTATTTTGTAAATAGTTTTGTTTTTAGCACCATTGTTGGTTTGAACCAGATAGTTTTTGCAAATGGAGTTATAACTGACTATCCCACTATGGAATCTATACGAGATCTTGGGATTTTTTGGATGAATCCTTGCACATTATGTGTAGAGAAGATTGGGTCCTGGAAAGTAACAGAGATATTTTTGTAGTGATGCCCTAGGCAAGGAATAAGTGCATGGCTAGGGAATACAAAGCACTACAAAAGAATTCTAAGGGATTGAATGCATTGGCTGCTTCAATATAAGCAAATGGAGAGGAGGGTATGTGTGTGAGGAAGCCCCATGCCCAAGGATAATTTTTTGTATGAAGTATTTCGAGGTGAAAGAACAAACCCTTGAGAGAACTGTCTAAATCTTGACAAACCCTTGTTTGTAGGCCTAATTTTAGGAACCCATTATACAAATAGTTTGGGAGGGTAAGAATAGATAAATCCTAAAGGTATTCAAAAAGGGTGTCAGGAACTACAATTTGTTTGATACCATGTTAAGAAATATGTGGAGATAAATCCATAAAGTGTGTTTTTAGGCCTGATTGCTTGTAGTCCTATTAAGGACAGTTTCAATAAAATTCTTGAAATTGATAAGGATTTCATTGCATTTTGGGTTATTAGGCATTGATTTAGATCTAATGTGATGCAGGAGCATCCTGGGTGTAAGAGCAATCTTGCATCACCCAAAAAAAAAATATTTCTATTTTTGTATTCAATAAGGGCTATTTTAGTGCAGAGCTGCTATTTATGGAAAGTTACTATTTTGGGTAATTTTTGCATGTGCTTAGAATGATCTGATTTCTTTCTTGGAGGTTCATTTTGGTCATGTAAGTCTGCCAGTAAAGTTTCATTGCCAGATCAAGTGTATATTGGAAGATATTGCAGATTTTCGGTATTGGCAGTAGGGTACAGAAACTTTGAACTCAGTTTTGAAGGCTTTAGAGGCCCCGGATGAGGTCAAAAATTTGGGTAACAGGTGCTTGCATGGGACAAGCCTGTAGAGCGCTTCGTGGCGTTTCTGAAATGGGGTTATAATAGCCGATCGGGTCAACTGGTGATGACTTATGGTCTTCAGAAGTTGGGGCGCCCGAAATGGCGAAAAATGATTTTCTTCAAAATTTCTGTTTGGATTTCAAAGGTTATCTTGAGCCGACTATGATGTAATAAAATGTAAAATAAAATAATCCTAAGTTTGGTCGGCCTTATTGGTTAAAATTCTGGAACCTTCCCAAGCGGTGGAAAATTGCCTATATAAGGAAGGCTGTATTATTATCTTAGGCAGTTCAGAATAGTTCTAGGTAATAGTTCGAGGCTTTGTCCTACAGAATATTGTAAGGGAATGCCCATGTGGCTTTGCATATTGTAATTCTGAAAGTTTATAATTCCACATTTGTGGAGATAATAAGAAGCCAATTTTTCTGTTCTTGCATATTATTGTTGTTATTTCTCTTTTTTTGTTTTGTGTTTGTTGTATTAAGGGGAGCACCCTTCATCAAGTGGTATCAGAGCAAGAGTTCTAAAGTGTGTAAACAGATCGCCGACTGTGGGGCAGTTTGCACCAGGACCGTGGCTAGGGTTTCAGCGCGCATCATGAAAATGCCTCCACGAAGAGAACGTGGCGGAAGAGCTAGTGCTGTGACACCTGAACTTAGAGAGCTGCAGAGACAAGTGCGAGCATTGCAAGAAGAGATTCGTAGAGGAATGAATCTTAATGTCAGAGATGAAAACGAGGATGAAGTTGAAGAAGAATATCAAGAAGGAGAAGTTGAAATTGTTAACCAGGAGGAAGAAAGACTTTTTCGGGCAATTTTCAAGATTGGGAAAAGACCTAAGATTGAGGTTCCTACATTTTCTGGAAATCTTAACCCAGAGGAATTGATCGACTAGATCAATGAATGTGAGGAATATTTTGAGTATGAAGATGTTGAGGATCCTGATAGGGTCAAATTTGCGAAGGCCAGACTAAAAGGTCATGCGAAAATCTGGTGGCAAGAAATTCAATTGGAGCGAAATAGAAGAGGGAAAGATAAAATCACAAGATGGGATCGGATGGTGGATAAATTGAAGTGACAGTTCATTCCTGTTGATTATGAGCTTGATCTACTAAAGAAAATGCAAAGTTTGAAGCAAGTAGGAAGATCTGTTCAGGAGTATATAGAGGAGTTCTATCGACTCCTCATCAGAATAGGCCATGCAGAAGCTGATAAGGAGAAAGTTGCCCGATACCTTAATGGGTTAAGGCCAAGTATTCAGGAGGAGTTGAATCTGGTTCGAATGAACAGTATTGAGGAGACATACCAATTTGCCCTAAAAGTAGAGGAAAAGCTGAACAAGAAGTTCGAGAGCAGACAAAACGGAAGAGGTCGCGGTGGACGATCTGGTGGACGGTCATATGGTGGCCAAAATGAAGATCCAAAAAAGAAGGATGAGGCCAGTAGCAGTCAGAATTATTGAGAAAATAATTCCAATCGCTTCTAGGATCAGAATAATAGAGATCAGAGAGGAAGAGGAAGAGGACAAGGATCTGGAAGAGGAGGCTTCCGTGGAACATGTTTTCACTATGGAGAAGAAGGTCATAGGGCATTTGAATGTCCTCAGCGCCAAGGCAGAACAGATAGAAGAAATGAAGACCAGGCCAGAGTTGTACATGTAGATGAAGATGCCAGATCATCAAATTCTAAAGATGTTGAAAGAGGAGAAACGTTGATTAACAGAAGAGTCCTGTTGAGTGGTGAGAATGAACCTGAGCAAAGGAGGAGCCTGTTTCGCACCAGGTGCAAGTGTGAAGGTAAATGTTGTGATGTGATCATTGATAGTGGAAGCACTGATAATTTGATGTCAAAAGAGATGGTGAAAAAGTTGACGCTCAAGAGACAGAAACACCCACATCCATATCGGATTGCGTGGGTACAAGATGACCACAAGGTCATGGTCAGTTAACAGTGCCTGGTAAAGTTCAAGATCGGCAGGTACCAAGATGAGGTACTATGTGATATCATCTCTATAGATGCATGTCATATGTTGTTAGGTAGACCGTGGTAGTTTGACAGATGTGCTGTACATGATGGTCGTGCGAATAAATATTCCATGACAAAAGATGGAGTGCGACATAAGCTAAAACCATTGAAGGAGACTGAAGAAAAGGTATGTGGTAATGCAAGGATAACTTTTGTTGATGGAAGAAATTTCCTAGATGCTATGAGGCATGAGCATGTATGTTTTGCTTTAATTCCAAAAGCTGGTAAAGAGGAAGTAGAAGATGTTCCTGTAGAAGTTGCGGATTTGTTGAATGAGTTTCAGGATATTGTATTCGATAACATGCCTGATGGATTACCACCAGTCAAGAAGATCAGTCATCAGATGAACTTGATCCCATGAGCGAGTTTACCGAATAAGGCAGCGCACAGAATGACACCTACAGAAAGTGAGGAGTTGAATAGACAAGTACATGAGTTGTTACAGAAAGGATTGATTCGAGAGAGTCTGAGTCCCTGTGTTGTACCTACGGTATTAGCACCAAAGAAGAATGGAGAGTAGAGGATGTGTATAGATTCCAAATCAATAAACAAGATCACAATCAAGTACAGGTTTCTATTGCCACGAATGGATGATATTATGGACTGTTTGAGTGGAGCTGTGTATTTCTCAAAGATAGATCTGAAGAGTGGATATCATCAGATTCGGATCAGAGAAGGAGATGAATGGAAGACTGCCTTCAAGACAAAGGAAGGACTGTATGAGTGGTTAGTCATGCCTTTTGGGCTAACCAATGCACCGAGCACTTTGATGCGGCTCATAAACGAGGTTCTGAAAGAATTTCTGGGTAAGTTTGTCATTGTTTACCTAAATGATATTTTGATCTTTAGTAAGACATTGGATGAGCATATGATGCATATTCGTATGGTATTTGAGAAGTTGAAAGAAGAGAAATTGTTGATTAATTTGAAGAAGTGCAGTTTTGTGAAGAAAGAGTTATTGTATTTAGGATTTGTAGTTTCAGTAGAAGGTCTAAAAATGGACCCAGAGAAGGTACATGCTATCCTTGAATGGCCTACTCCAAGGAGTGCTACTGAGGTAAGATCTTTTCACGGTTTAGCTAGCTTTTACAGAAAGTTTATCAGAAATTTTAGCAGTATTTGTGGACCCTTGACTGAAACAATGAGAGGGGATAGAAAAGAGTTTAAGTGGACTAATGGGGCAGAAAAGAGTTTTCAATTGTTGAAACAAAAAGTTACAGAAGAACTTGTTTTAGCACTTCTAGATTTTAATAAGGTGTTTCAATTAGATTGTGATGCTAGTGGTACTGCAATAGGAGCTGTTATGAGCCAAGAAGGTAAACCTGTTGCTTATTTCAGTGAGAAGTTAAATGATGCCAAGAGAAAATATTTTGTTTATGATCAGAAATTTTATGCTATAGTTCAGACATTAAAGAAGTGGAGACATTATCTGCTTCCTAAGGAGTTTGTTTTGTATACTGATCATCAAGCTTTGCAATATTTGAATAGTCAAGGAAAGTTGAATCAGAGGCATTTGAAATGGGTTGAGTTTTTACAGAGTTATACATTTGTTTTGAAACACATGAGTGGAAAGTCTAATAAGGTTGCAGATGCTCTTAGCAGAAGGCAACTATTGCTAATAGAAATGCAGATTGAAGTGGTTGGGTTCAAGGAACTCAAGAATTTGTATCCAGAGGATCCTGATTTTGGTGAAGCTTGGGAAGCTTGTACAGAACTTGTTACTCTAGATAGGATGAAATGGTTGGATTTCATCATCCAGGATGATATGCTATTCATAGGGAGTCAGTTGTGCATTTCAGGAAGTTCTATGAGGGAGAATCTCATCAAGGAGAAGCATAGCGGAGGATTGGCTGGACATTTTGGTCGTGATAAAACCTTTGGTTTGGTTAGTGAGAATTCTTATTGGCCACAGTTGCAGCAAGATGTGAAGAAGTTTGTACAGAGTTGTAGAGTATGTCAAATGGCAAAAGGAGTGAAGCAGAATACAAGGTTGTACCAGCCATTGCCTATACCAGAGAAGCCTTGGGAGGATATCAGTATGGACTTTGTTCTTGGTTTACCGAGGACACAGCGGGGACATGATTCAATTTTTGTAGTAGTTGACAGATTTTTGAAGATGGCACATTTCATTCCCTGCAAGAAGACAAATGATGCTGTTCATGTAGCAGAATTATTTTTCAGAGAAGTAGTGAGACTTCATGGTTTGCCAAAGACCATAGTTTTAGATCGGGACACTATGTTTGTTGGATATTTCTGGTGAACATTGTGGAAGAAGTTGAAGACAGATTTGAAGTTCAGTTCATCACATCACCCATAGACTGATGGATAGACAGAGGTGGTAAATAGGAGTTTGGGAAATCTACTGAGATGTTTGGTTGGGGATAAGCCAACAGGATGGGATTTGATTTTACCACAGGCAGAATTTGCATACAATAATTCTGTCAATAGGAGCACTGGTAAATCACCATTCCAGATTATATATGGAAGTAGTCCAAGAAATGCATCTGAGTTGAGAAAGATAGATAAAGGAGAAATAAGTACTGCTGAGGCTGAGGATTTTGCAGAATATTTGAAGAACATCCTTGGGGAGGTGAGGAAGCATATTACCAAGATGAATGCACAGTATAAGGCTAAGGAAGATGAGAAAAGGAGGTATAAAGAATTTCAGGTTGGTGATGAAGTCATGGTTTATTTGGGGAAGGAGCAGTTTTCAGTTGGTACATATAACAAGTTGAAAATGAAGAAGTTTGGACCATGTAAGATATTGAAGAAGCATGATTCAGGAAATGCATATGAGGTAGAATTGCCTAGTGAGCTAAATATTTCACCAGTGTTTAACATTTCAGATCTGACAGAGTATCATGAAGGAGGTGTTGAAGATGAGATCACAGCAGCACAGTGGAGTATTCCAGCAACTAGTTCAGACACTAAGGAGATCGAAGATATACTGGACAGTCGTGTTGGCAGAAGCACAAGGAACAGGACATATGAAGAATATCTCGTCAAGTGGAAAGGATGACCTGTTGAAGATTCATCCTAGCTGACAAAGGAGGAGGTTAGCCGTCTTGGTTTTCCTCTGCACACCTGAGTCGTGACAGGGTCACTTCTCAAATTACCTCGGGTGTCTGATGCAGGAGCATCCTAGGTGTAAGAGAAATCTTGCATCACCAAAAAAAAAAATATTTCTATTTTTGTATTCAATAAGGGCTATTTTAGTGCAGAGCTGCTATTTATGGAAAGTTACTATTTTTGGTAATTTTTGCATGTGCTCAGAATGATCTGATTTCTTTCTTGGAGGTTCATTTTGGTCATGTAAGTCTACCAGTAAAGTTTCATTGCCAGATCAAGTGTATATTGGAAGATATTGAAGATTTTCGGTATTGGCAGCAAGGTACAGAAACTTTGAACTCAGTTTTGAAGGCTTTAGAGGCCCCAGATGAGGTCAAAAATTTGGGTGATGAAGGCTTGCACGAGGCAAGCCTGTAGAGCGCTTTGTGGCATTTTTGAAATGGGGTTATAATAGCCGATCGGTTCAACTGGTGATGACTTATGGTCTTCGAAACTTGGGCCGCTCGAAATGGCGAAAAATAATTTTCTTTAAAATTTTTGTTCGGGTTTCAAAGGTTATCTTGAGCCGACTATGATGTAATAAAATATAAAATAAAATAATCCTAAGTTTGGTCGGCCTTATTGGTTAAAATTCTGGAACCTTCCCAGGCGGTGGAAAATTGCCTATATAAGGAAGGCTGTATTATTGTCTTAGGCAGTTCAAAATAGTTCTGGGTAATAGTTCGAGGCTTTGTCCTACAAAATATTGTAAGGGAATGCCCATGTGGCTTTGCATATTGTAATTCTGAAAGTTTGTAATTCCACATTTGTGGAGATAATAAGAAGCAAATTTTTCTGTTCTTGCATATTATTGTTGTCGTTTCTCTTTTTCTATTTTGTGTTTGTGGTATTAAGGGGAGCACCCTTCATCAAGTGGTATCAAAGCAAGAGTTCTTGAGTGTGTAAACAGATCGCCGACTGTGAGGTAGTTTGCACCAGGACCGTGGCTAGGGTTTCAGCGCGCATCGCAAAAATACCTCCACGAAGAGAACGTGGCGGAAGAGCTGGTGCTGTGACACCTGAGGTTAGAGAGCTGCAGAGACAATTGCGAGCATTGCAAGAAGAGATTCGCAGAGCAATGAATCTTAATGTCAAAGACGAAAAGGAGGATGAAGCTGAAGAAGAATATCAAGAAGGAGAAGTTGAAATTGTGAACCAGGAGGAAGAAAGACTTTTTCGAGTGATTTCCAAGATTGTGAAAAGACCTAAGATTGAGGATCCTACATTTTTTAGAAATCTTAACTCAGAGGAATTGATCGACTGGATCAATGAATGTGAGGAATATTTTGAGTATGAAGATGTTGAGGATCCTGGTAGGGTCAAATTTGCGAAGGCCAGACTGAAAGGTCATGCGAAAATCTGGTGGCAAGAAATTCAATTGGAGCGAAATAGAAGAGGGAAAGATAAAATCACAAGATGGGATCGGAAGGTGGATAAATTGAAGCGACAGTTCATTCCTATTGATTATGAGCTTGATCTACTAAAGAAAATGCAAAGTTTGAAGCAAGCAGGAAGATCTGTTCAGGAGTATATAGAAGAGTTCTGTCGACTCCTCATCAGAACAGGCCATGCAAAAGCTGATAAGGAGAAAGTTGCCCGATACCTTAATGGGTTAAGGCCAAGCATTCAGGAGGAGTTGAATCTGGTTCGAATGAACAGTATTGAGGAGGCATACCAATTTGCCCTAAAAGTAGAGGAAAAGCTAAACAAGAAGTTCGAGAGCAGACAAAACGGAAGAGGTCGCGGTGGACGATCTGGTGGACGGTCATATGGTGGCTGAAATGAAGATCTGAAAAAGAACGATGAGGCCAGTAGCAGTCAGAATCAGTGAGGAAATAATTCCAATCACTTCCAGGATAAGAATAATAGAGATCAGAGAGGAAGAGGAAGAGGACAAGGATCTGGAAGAGGAGGCTTCCGTGGAACATGTTTTCACTGTGGAGAAGAAGGTCATAAGGCATATGAATGTCCTCAGCGCCAAGGCAGAACAGACAGAAGAAATGAAGGCCAGGCCAGAGTTGCACATGTAGATGAAGATGCCAGATCATCAAATTGTGAAGATACTGAAAGAGGAGAAACGTTGATTAACAAAAGAGTCCTGTTGAGTGGTGAGAATGAACCTGAGCAAAGGAGGAGCCTGTTTCGCACCAGGTGCAAGTGTGAAGGTAAATGTTGTGATGTGATCATTGATAGTGGAAGCACTGACAATTTGGTGTCAGAAGAGATGGTGACAAAGTTGAAGCTTAAGAGATAGAAACACCCACATCCATATCGGATTGCCTGGGTACAGGATGACCACAAGGTCATGGTCAGTGAACAGTGCCTGGTAAAGTTCAAGATCGGTGGGTACCAAGATGAGGTACTATGTGATATCATCTTTATGGATGCATGTCATATGTTGTTAGGTAGACCGTGACAGTTTGACAGATGTGCTGTACATGATGATCATCCGAATACCTATTCCCTGACAAAGGATGGAGTGCGACATAAGCTAAAACTATTGAAGGAGACTGAAGAAAAGGTATGTGGTAATGCAAGGATAATTTTTGTTGATGGAAGAAATTTCCTAGATGGTATGAGGCATGAGCATGTATGTTTTGCTTTAATTCCAAAAGCTGGTAAAGAGGAAGTAGAAGATGTTCCTGTAGAAGTTGTGGATTTATTGAATGAGTTTCAGGATATTGTATCCGATAACGTGCCTGATGGATTACCACTAGTCAGGAAGATCAGTCATCAGATGGACTTGATCCTAGGAGTGAGTTTACTAAATAAGGCAGCGCACAGAATGACACCTACAGAAAGTGAAGAGTTGAACAGACAAGTACATGAGTTGTTACAGAAAGGATTGATTCGAGAGAGTCTGAGTCCCTGTGTTGTACCTGCGGTATTAGCACCAAAGAAGAATGGAGAGTGGAGGATGTGTACAGATTCCAGAGCAATAAACAAGATCACAATCAAGTACAGGTTTCCATTGCCACGAATGGATGATATTATGGACTGTTTGAGTGGAGTTGTGTATTTCTCAAAGATAGATATGAAGAGTGGATATCATCAGATTAAGATCAGAGAAGGAGATGAATGGAAGACTACCTTCAAGACAAAGGAAGGACTATATGAGTGGTTAGTCATGCCTTTTGTGCTAACCAATGCACCGAGCACTTTCATGCGGCTCATGAACGAGGTTCTGAAAGAATTTTTGGGTAAGTTTGTCATTGTTTACCTAGATGATATTTTGATCTTTAGTAAGACATTGGATGAGCATATGATGCATATTCGTATGGTATTTGAGAAGTTGAGAGAAGAGAAATTGTTGATTAATTTGAAGAAGTGCAGTTTTGTGAAGAAAGAGTTAGTGTATTTGGGATTTGTAGTTTCAGCAGAAGGTCTAAAAATGGACCCAGAGAAGGTACAGGCTATCCTTGAATGGCCTACTCCAAAGAGTGCTACTGAGGTAAGATCTTTTCACCGTCTAGCTAGCTTTTACAGAAAGTTTATCAAAAATTTTAGCAGTATTTGTGGACCCTTGACTAAAATAATGAGAGGGGATAGAAAAGAGTTTAAGTGGACTAATGGGGCAGAAAAGATTTTTCAATTGTTGAAACAAAAAGTTACAGAAGAACCTATTTTAGCACTTCTGAATTTTAATAAGGTGTTTCAAGTAGATTGTGATGCTAGTGGTACTGCAATAGGAGCTGTTATGAGCCAAGAAGGAAAACCTGTTGC
Source organism: Chamaecyparis obtusa (assembly GCA_027943335.1). Taxonomy (NCBI): domain Eukaryota; kingdom Viridiplantae; phylum Streptophyta; class Pinopsida; order Cupressales; family Cupressaceae; genus Chamaecyparis; species Chamaecyparis obtusa. The sequence continues at coordinate 53,083 of BSBK01013341.1, forward strand.
TTATTTCAGTGAGAAGTTAAATGATGCCAAGAGAAAATATTCTGTTTATGATCAAGAATTTTATGCTATAGTTTAGGCATTAAAGAAGTGGAGACATTATCTACTTCTTAAAGAGTTTGTTTTGTATACTGATCATCAAGCTTTGAAATATTTGAATAGTCAAGGAAAGTTGAATAAGAGGCATTTGAAATGGGTTGAGTTTTTGCAGAGTTATACATTTGTTTTGAAACACAGGAGTTGAAAGTTTAATAGGGTTGCAGATGCTCTTAGCAGAAGGCAACTATTGCTGACAAAAATTCAGATTGAAGTGGTTGGGTTCAAGGAACTCAAGAATTTGTATCCAGAGGATCCTGATTTTGGTGAAGCTTGGGAAGCTTGTACAGAACCTGTTACTCTAGACAGGACAAAATGGTTGGATTTCATCATCCAGGATGATATGCTATTCAGAGGGAGTCAGTTGTGCATTCCACAAAGTTCTATGAGGGAGAATCTCATCAAGGAGAAGCACAGCGGAGGATTGGCTTGACATTTTGGTCGTGATAAAACCTTTGGTTTGGTTAGTGAGAATTATTATTGGCCATAGTTGCAACAAGATGTGAAGAAATTTGTACAGAGTTGCAGAGTATGTAAAATGGCGAAAGGAGTGAAGTAGAATACAGGGTTGTACCAGCCATTGCTTATACCAGAGAAGCCTTGGGAGGATATTAGTATGGACTTTGTTCTTGGTTTACCGAGGACACAGCGGGGACATGATTCAATTTTTGTAGTAGTTGACAGATTTTCGAAGATGGCACATTTCATTCCCTGCAAGAAGACTAATGATGCTTTTCATTTAGCAGAATTGTTTTTCAGAGAAGTAGTGAGACTTCATGGTTTGCCAAAGATCATAGTTTCAGATCGGGACACTAAGTTTGTTGGATATTTCTGGCGAACATTATGGAAGAAGGTGAAGAGAGATTTGAAGTTCAGTTCGTCACATCACCCACAGACTGATGGATAGACAGAGGTGGTGAATAGGAGTTTGGGAAATCTACTGAGATGTTTGGTTGGGGATAAGCCAACAGGATGGGATTTGATTTTACCACAGGCAGAATTTGTATACAATAATTCTGTCAACAGGAGCACTGGTAAATCACCATTCCAGATTATATATGGAAGTAGTCCAAGAAATGCATCTGAGTTGAGAAAGATAGATAAAGGAGAAATAAGTAGTGCTGAGGCTGAGGATTTTGTAGAACATTTGAAGAACATCCATGGGGAGGTGAGGAAGCATATTACCAAGATGAATGCACAGTATAAGGCTAAGGCAGATGAGAAAAAGAGGTATAAAGAATTTTAGGTTTGTGATGAAGTCATGGTTCATTTGAGGAAGGAGCGGTTTCCAGTTGGTACATATAACAAGTTGAAAATGAAGAAGTTTGGACCATGTAAGATATTGAAGAAGCATGATTCAAGAAATGCATATGAGGTAGAATTGCCTAGTCAGCTGAATATTTCACCAGTGTTTAACATTTCAGATCTGACAGAGTATCATGAAGGAGGTGTTGAAGATGAAATCACAGCAGCACAGTGGAGTATTCCAGTAACTAGTTCAGACACTAAGGAGATCGAAGATATACTGGACAGTCGTGTTGGCAGAAGCACAAGGAACAGGACATATGAAGAATATCTGGTCAATTGGAAAGGATGACCTGTTGAAGATTCATCCTGGCTGACAAAGGAGGAGGTTAGCCATCTTGGTTTTCCTATGCACACCTGAGTCGTGACAGGGTCACTTCTCAAATTACCCCGGGTGTCTGATGCAGGAGCATCCTAGGTGTAAGAGCAATCTTGCATCACCCAAAAAAAAAATATTTCTGTTTTTGTATTCAATAAGGGCTATTTTAGTGCAGAGCTGCTATTTATGGAAAGTTGCTATTTTTGGTAATTTTTGCATGTGCTCAGAATGATCTGATTTCTTTCTTGGAGGTTCATTTTGGTCATGTAAGTCTGCCAGTAAAGTTTCATTGCCAGATCAAGTGTATATTGGAAGATATTGAAGATTTTCGGTATTGGCAGCAGGGTACAGAAACTTTGAACTTAGTTTTGAAGGCTTTAGAGGCCCCGGATGAGGTCGAAAATTTAGGTGACAGGCGCTTGCGCGGGTTAAGCCTGTAGAGCGCTTCGTGGCATTTCTGAAATGGGGTTATAATAGCCCATCGGGTCAACTCGTGATAACTTATGGTCTTCGAAAGTTGGGCTGCCCAAAATGGCGAAAAATAATTTTCTTCAAAATTTCTGTTCAGGTTTCAAAGGTTATCTTGAGCTGACTATGATGTAATAAAATGTAAAATAAAATAATCCTACGTTTGGTCGGCCTTATTGGTTAAAATTCTGGAACCTTCCCAGGCGATGGAAAATTGGCTATATAAGGAAGGCTGTATTATTGTCTTAGGCAGTTCAGAATAGTTCTGGGTAATAGTTCGAGGCTTTGTCCTACAGAATATTGTAATGGAATGCCGATGTGGCTTTGCATATTGTAATTCTGAAAGTTTGTAATTCCACATTTGTGGAGATAATAAGAAGCCAATTTTTCTGTTCTTGCATATTATTGTTGTTGTTTCTCTTTCTCTGTTTTGTGTTTGTGGTATTAATAGGAGCACCCTTCATCAAGTGGTATCAGAGCAAGAGTTCTTGAGTGTGTAAATAGATCACCGATTGTGAGGCAGTTTGCACCAGGACCGTGGCTAGGATTTCAGCGCGCATCGCGAAAATGCCTCCACGAAGAGAACGTGGTGGAAGAGCTGGTGCTGTGACACCTGAGCTTAGAGAGCTGCAGAGACAAGTGCAAGCATTGCAAGAAGAGATTCGTAGAGGAATGAATCTTAATGTCAGAGATGAAAGCGAGGATGAAGCCGAAGAAGAATATCAAGAAGGAGAAGTTGAAATTGTGAACCAGGAGGAAGAAAGACTTTTTCAAGCGATTTCCAAGATTGGGAAAAGACCTAAGATTGAGGTTTCTACATTTTCTGGAAATTTTAACCTAGAGGAATTGATCGACTGGATCAATGAATGTGAGGAATATTTTGAGTATGAAGATGTTGAGGATCCTGATAGGGTCAAATTTGTGAAGGCCAGACTGAAAGGTCATGCAAAAATCTGGTGGCAAGAAATTCAATTGGAGCGAAATAGAAGAGGGAAAGATAAAATCACAAGATGGGATCGGATGGTGGATAAATTGAACCGACAGTTCATTCCTGTTGATTATGAGCTTGATCTACTAAAGAAAATGCAAAGATTGAAGTGAGCAAGAAGATCTGTTCAGGAGTATATAGATGAGTTCTATCGACTCCTCATCAGAACAGGCCATGCAGAAGCTGATAAGGAGAAAGTTGCCCGATACCTTAATGGGTTAAGGCCAAGCATTCAGGAGGAGTTGAATCTGGTTTGAATGAACAGTATTGAGGAGGCATACCAATTTGCCCTAAAAGTAGAGAAAAAGCTGAACAAAAAGTTCGAGAGCAGACAAAACGGAAGAGGTCGCGGTGGACGATCTGGTGGACGGTCATATGGTGGCCAAAATGAAGATCCAAAAAAGAAGGATGAGGCCAGTAGCAGTCAAAATCAATGAGGAAATAATTCGAATCACTTCCAGGATCAGAATAATAGAGATCAGAGAGGAAGAGGAAGAGGATGAGGATCTAGAAGAGAAGGCTTCCGTGGAACATGTTTTCACTTTGAAGAAGAAGGTCATAGGGCATTTGAATGTCCTCAGCGCCAAGGGAAAACAGACAGAAGAAATGAAAGCCAGGCCAGAGTTGCACATGTAGATGAAGATGCCAGATCATCAAACTCTGAAGATGCTGAAAGAGGAGAAATGTTGATTAACAAAAGAGTCCCGTTGAGTGGTGAGAATGAACTTGAGCAAAGGAGGAGCCTTTTTCCCACCAGGTGCAAGTGTGAAGGTAAATGTTGTGATGTGATCATTGATAGTGGAAGTACTAACAATTTGGTGTCAGAAGAGATGGTGACAAAGTTGAAGCTCAAGAGACAGAAACACCCACATCCATATCGGATTGCCTGGGTATAGGATGACCACAAGGTCATGGTCAGTGAACAGTGCCTAGTAAAGTTCAAGATCGGCGGGTACCAAGATGAGGTACTATGTGATATCATCTTTATGGATGCATGTCATATGTTGTTAGGTAGACCGTGACAGTTTGACAGATGTGTTGTACATGATGGTCATGCGAATACCTATTCCCTGACAAAGGATGGAGTGCGACATAAGCTAAAACCATTGAAGGAGACTGAAGAAAACGTATGTGGTAATGCAAGGATAACTTTCGTTGATGGAAGAAATTTCCTAGATGGTATGAGGCATGAGCATGTATGTTTTGCTTTAATTTCAAAAGCTGGTAAAGAGGAAGTAGAAGATGTTCCTGTAGAAGTTGCAGATTTGTTGAATGAGTTTCAGGATATTGTATCCGATAACGTGCCTAATGAATTACCACCAGTCAAGAAGATCAGTCATTAGATGGACTTGATCTCAGGAGTGAGTTTACCGAATAAGGCAGCGCACAGAATGACACCTACATAAAGTGAGGAGTTGAACAGACAAGTACATGAGTTGTTACAGAAAAGATTGATTCGAGAGAGTCTGAGTCCCTGTGCTGTACCTACGGTATTAGCACCAAAGAAGAATGGAGAGTGGAGGATGTGTACAGATTCTAGAGCAATAAACAATATCACAATCAAGTACAAGTTTTCATTGCCACAAATGGATGATATTATGGACTGTTTGAGTGGAGCTGTGTATTTCTCAAAGATAGATCTGAAGAGTGGATATCATCAGATTCGGATCAGAGAAGGAGATGAATGAAAGACTGTCTTCAAGACAAAGGAAGGACTGTATGAGTGGTTAGTCATGCCTTTTGGGCTAACCAATCCACCGAGCACTTTCATGCGGCTCATGAACGAGGTTCTGAAAGAATTCATGGGTAAGTTTGTCATTGTTTACCTAGATGATATTTTGATCTTTAGTAAGACATTGGATGAGCATATGATGCATATTCGTATGGTATTTGAGAAGTTGAGAGAAGAGAAATTGTTGATTAATTTGAAGAAGTGCAGTTTTGTGAAGAAAGAGTTAGTGTATTTGGGATTTGTAGTTTCAGCAGAAGGTCTAAAAATGGACCCAGAGAAGGTACAGGGTATTTTTGAATGGCCTACTCCAAGGAGTGTTACTGATGTAAGATCTTTTCACGGTCTAGCTAGCTTTTACAGAAAGTTTATCAGAAATTTTAGTAGTATTTGTGGACCCTTGACTGAAACAATGAGAGGGGATAGAAAAGAGTTTAAGTGGACTAATGGGGTAGAAAAGAGTTTTCAATTGTTGAAACAAAAAGTTACAGAAGAACCTGTTTTAGAACTTTCAAATTTTAATAATGTGTTTCAATTAGATTGTGATGCTAGTGGTACTGCAATAGGAGCTGTTATGAGCCAAGAAGGTAAACCTGTTACTTATTTCAGTGAGAAGTTAAATGATGCCAAGAAAAAATATTCTGTTTATGAACAGGAATTTTATGCTATAGTTCAGGCATTAAAGAAGTGGAGACATTATCTTCTTCCTAATGAGTTTGTTTTGTATACTGATCATCAAGCTTTGCAATATTTGAATAGTCAAAGAAAGTTGAATTAGAGGCATTTGAAATGGGTTGAGTTTTTGCAGAGTTATACATTTATTTTGAAACACAAGAGTGGAAAGTCTAATAGGGTTGCAGATGCTCTTAGCAAAAGGCAACTATTGCTGACAGAAATGTAGATTAAAGTGGTTGGGTTCAAGGAACTCAAGAATTTGTATCCAGAGGATCCTGATTTTGGTGAAGCTTGGGAAGCTTGTACAGAACCTGTTACTTTAGACAGGATGAAATGGTTGGATTTTATCATCCAGGATGATATGCTATTCAGATGGAGTCAGTTGTGCATTCCATGAAGTTCTATGAGGGAGAATCTCATCAAGGAGAAGCATAGCGGAGGATTGGCTGGACATTTTGGTCGTGATAAAACCTTTGGTTTGGTTAGTGAGAATTATTATTGGCCACAGTTGCAGCAAGATGTGAAGAAGTTTGTACAGAGTTGCAGAGTATGTCAAATGGCGAAAGGAGTGAAGCAGAATACAGGGTTGTACCAGCCATTGCCTATACCAGAGAAGCCTTGGGAGGATATCAGTATGGACTTTGTTCTTGGTTTACCGAGGACACAGCGGGGACATGATTCAATTTTTGTAGTAGTTGACAGATTTTTAAAGATGGCACATTTCATTCCCTGCAAGAAGACTAATGATGTTGTTCATGTAGCAGAATTATTTTTCAGAGAAGTAGTGAGACTTCATGGTTTGCCAAAGATCATAGTTTCAGATCGGGACACTAAGTTTGTTGGATATTTCTGGCGAACATTGTGAAAGAAGTTGAAGACAGATTTGAAGTTCAGTCGTCACATCACCCACAGACTGATGGACAGACAGAGGTGGTGAATAGGAGTTTGAGAAATCTACTGAGATGTTTGGTTGGGGATAAGCCAACAGGATGAGATTTGATTTTACCACAGGCAAAATTTGCATACAAGAATTTTGTCAATAGGAGCACTGGTAAATCACCATTCCAGATTATATATGGAAGTAGTCCAAGAAATGCATCTGAGTTGAGAAAGATAGATAAAGGAGAAATAAGTAGTGCTGAGGCTGAAGATTTTGCAGAATATTTGAAGAACATACATGGGGAGGTGAAGAAGCATATTACCAAGATGAATGCACAGTATAAGGCTAAGGTAGATGAGAAAAGGAGGTATGAAGAATTTTAGGTTGGTGGTGAAGTCATGGTTCATTTGCGGAAGGAGTGGTTTCCAGTTGGTACATATAACAAGTTGAAAATGAAGAAGTTTGTACCATGTAAGATATTGAAGAAGCATGATTCAGGAAATGCATATAAGGTAGAATTGCCTAGTGAGTTGAATATTTCAACAGTGTTTAACATTTCAGATCTGATAGAGTATCATGAAGGAGGTGTTGAAGATGAGATCACAGCAGCACAGTGGAGTATTCCAGCAACTAGTTCAGACACTAAGGAGATCGAAGATATACTCGACAGTCATGTTGGCAGAAGGACAAGGAACAGGACATATAAAGTATATCTGGTCAAGTGGAAAGGATGACCTGTTGAAGATTCATCCTGGCTGACAAAAGAGGAGGTTAGCCATCTTGGTTTTCCTCTGCACACCTGAGTCGTGACAGGGTCACTTCTCAAATTACCCCGGGTGTCTGATGCAGGAGCATCCTGGGTGTAAGAGCAATCTTGCATCACCCAAAAAAAAAATATTTCTATTTTTGTATTCAATAAGGGCTATTTTAGTGCAGAGCTGCTATTTATGGAAAGTTGCTATTTTTGGTAATTTTTGCATGTGCTCAGAATGATCTGATTTCTTTCTTGGATGTTCATTTTGGTCATGTAAGTCTGCCAGTAAAGATTCATTGTTAGATCAAGTGTATATTGGAAGATATTGAAGATTTCGGTATTGGCAGCAGGGTACAGAAACTTTGAACTCAGTTTTGAAGGCTTTAGAGACCCCGGATGAGGTCAAAAATTTGGGTGATGGGCGCTTGCGCAGGATAAGCTTGTAGAGCGCTTCGTGGCGTTTTCGAAAAGGGGTTATAATAGCCGATCGGGTCAACTGGTGATGACTTATGGTCTTCGAAAGTTGGGCCGCCCGAAATGGCGAAAAATAATTTTCTTCAAAATTTCTGTTCGGGTTTCAAAGGTTATCTTGAGCTGACTATGATGTAATAAAATGTAAAATAAAATAATCCTAAGTTTGGTCGGCCTTATTGGTTAAAATTCTGGAACCTTCCCAGGCGGTGAAAAATTGCCTATATAAAGAAGGCTGTATTATTGTCTTAAGCAGTTCAGAATAGTTCTGGGTAATAGTTCGAGGCTTTGTCCTACAAAATATTGTAAGGGAATGCCCATGTGGCTTTGCATATTGTAATTCTGAAAGTTTGTAATTCCACATTTGTGGAGATAATAAGAAGGCAATTTTTCTGTTCTTGCATATTGTTGTTGTTGTTTCTCTTTTTCTATTTTGTGTTTGTGGTATTAAGGGGAGCATCCTTCATCAAGTGGTATCAGAGCAAGAGTTCTTGAGTGTGTAAATAGATCGCCGACTGTGAGGTAGTTTGCACCAGGACTGTGGCTAGGGTTTCAGCGCGCATCGCGAAAATACCTCCACGAAGAGAACATGGCGGAAGAGCTGGTGCTGTGACACCTGAGGTTAGAGAGCTGCAGAGACAAGTGTGAGCATTGCAAGAAGAGATTCACAGAGGAATGAATCTTAATGTCAGAGACGAAAGTGAGGATGAAGCCGAAGAAGAATATCAAGAAGGAGAAGTTGAAATTGTGAACCATGAGGAAGAAAGACTTTTTCATGCGATTTCCAAGATTGGGAAATGACCTAAGATTGAGGTTCCTACATTTTCTGGAAATCTTAACCCACAGGAATTGATCGACTGGATCAATGAATGTGAGGAATATTTTGAGTATGAAGATATTGAGGATCCTGATAGGGTCAAATTTGCGAAGGCCAGAGTAAAAGGTCATGCAAAAATCTAGTGGCAAGAAATTCAATTGGAGTGAAATAGAAGAGGGAAAGATAAAATCACAAGATGGGATTGGATGGTGGATAAATTGAAGCGACAGTTCATTCTTATTGATTATGAGCTTGATCTAATAAATAAAATGCAAAGTTTGAAGCAAGCAGGAAGATCTGTTCAGGAGTATACAGAGGAGTTTTATCGACTCCTCATCAGAACAAGCCATGCAGAAGTTGATAAGGAGAAAGTTGCCCGATACCTTAATGGGTTAAGGCCAAGCATTCAGGAGGAGTTGAATCTAGTTCGAATGAACAGTATTGAGGAGGCATACCAATTTTCCCTAAAAGTAGAGGAAAAGCTGAACAAAAAGTTCAAGAGCAGATAAAATGGAAGAGGTCGCGGTGGATGATCTGGTGGACGGTCATATGGTGGCCGAAATGAAGATCCGAAAAAGAAGGATGAGGCCTGTAGCAGTGAGAATCAGTGAGAAAATAATTCCAATCGCTTCCAGGATCAGAATAATAGAGATCAGAGAGGAAGAGGAAGAGGACAAGGATCTGGAAGAGGAGGCTTCCATGGAACATGTTTTCACTGTGGAGAAGAAGGTCATAGGTTATTTGAATGTCCTCAGCGCCAAGGCAGAATAGGCAGAAGAAATGAAGGCCAGGCCAGAGTTGCACATGTAGATGAAGATGCCAGATCATCAAATTCTGAAGATGCTGAAAGAGGAGAAACGTTGATTAACAGAAGAGTCCTGTTGAGTGGTGAGAATGAACCTGAGCAAAGGAGGAGCCTGTTTTGCACCAGGTGCAAGTGTGAAGGTAAATGTTGTGATGTGATCATTGATAGTGGAAAAACTGACAATTTGGTGTCAGAAGAGATGGTGACAAAGTTGAAGCTCAAGAGACAGAAACACCCACATCCATATCGGATTGCCTGGGTACAGGATGACCACAAGGTCATGGTGAGTGAACAGTGCCTAGTAAAGTTCAAGATCGGCGGGTACCAAGATGAGGTACTATGTGATATCATCTCTATGGATGCATGTGATATGTTGTTAGGTAGACCGTGGCAGTTTGACAGATGTGCTGTACATGATGGTCGTGCGAATATCTATTCCCTGACAAAGGATGGAGTGCGACATAAGCTAAAACCATTGAAGGAGACTGAAGAAAAGGTATGTGGTAATGCAAGGATAACTTTTGTTGATGGAAGAAATTTTCTAGATGGTATGAGGCATGAGCATGTATGTTTTGCTTTAATTCCAAAAGCTGGTAAAGAGGAAGTAGAAGATGTTCCTGTATAAGTTGCGGATTTGTTGAATGAGTTTCAGGATATTGTATCCGATAACATGCCTGATGGATTACCACCAGTCAGGAAGATCAGTCATCAGATGGACTTGATCTCAGGAGCGATTTTACCAAATAAGGCAGCGGACAGAATGACACCTATAGAAAGTGAGGAGTTGAACAGACAAGTACATGAGTTGTTACAGAAAGGATTGATTCGAGAGAGTCTGAGTCCCTCTACTATACCTGCGGTATTAGCACCAAAGAAGAATGGAGAGTGGAGGATGTGTATAGATTCTAGAGCAATAAACAAGATCACAATCATGTACAGGTTTCCATTGCCAAGAATGGATGATATTATGGACTGTTTGAGTGGAGCTGTGTATTTCTCAAAGATAGATCTGAAGAGTGGATATCATCAGATTCGGATCAGAGAAGGAGATGAATGGAAGACTGCCTTCAAGACAAAGGAAGGACTGTATGAGTGGTTAGTCATGCCTTTTGGGCTAACCAATGCACCGAGCACTTTCATGCGGCTCATGAACGAGGTTCTGAAAGAATTTCTGGGTAAGTTTGTCATTGTCTACCTAGATGATATTTTGATCTTTAGTAAGACATTGGATGAGCATATGATGCATATTCGTATGGTATTTGAGAAGTTGAGAGAAGAGAAATTGTTGATTAATTTGAAGAAGTGCAGTTTTTTGAAAAAAGAGTTAGTGTATTTGGGATTTGTAGTTTCAGCAGAAGGTCTAAAAATGGACCCAGAGAAGGTACAGGCTATCCTTGAATGGCCTACTCCAAGGAGTGCTACTGAGGTAAAATCTTTTCATGGTCTAGCTAGCTTTTACAGAAAGTTTATCAGAAATTTTAGCAGTATTTTTGGACCCTTGACTGAAACAATGAGAGGGGATAGAAAAGAGTTTAAGTGGACTAATGGGGCAGAAAAGAGTTTTCAATTGTTGAAACAAAAAGTTACAGAAGAACCTATTTTAGCACTTCTAGATTTTAATAAGGTGTTTCAAGTAGATTGTGATGCTAGTGGTACTGCAATAGGAGTTGTTATGAGCCAAGAAGGTAAACCTGTTGCTTATTTCAGTGAGAAGTTAAATGATGCCAAGAGAAAATATTCTCTTTATGATCAGAAATTTTATGATATAGTTTAGGCATTAAAGAAGTGGAGACATTATCTGCTTCCTAAGGAGTTTGTTTTGTATACTGATCATCAAGCTTTGTAATATTTGAATAGTCAAGGAAAGTTGAATCAGATGCATTTGAAATGGGTTGAGTTTTTGCAGAGTTATACATTTGTTTTGAAACACAGGAGTGGAAAGTCTAATAGGGTTGCAGATGCTCTTAGCAGAAGGCAACTATTGCTGACAGAAATGCAGATTGAAGTGGTTGGGTTCAAGGAACTCAAGAATTTGTATCCAGAGTATCTTAATTTTGGTGAAGCTTGGAAAGCTTGTACAGAACCTGTTACTCTAGACAGGACGAAATGGTTGGATTTCATCATCCAGGATGATATGCTATTCAGAAGGAGTCAGTTGTGCATTCCATGAAGTTCTATGATGGAGAATCTCATCAAAGAGAAGCATAGCGGAGGATTGGCTCGACATTTTGGTCATGATAAAACCTTTAGTTTGGTTAATGAGAATTATTATTGGCCACAGTTGCAGCAAGATGTGAATAAGTTTGTACAGAGTTGCAAAGTATGTCAAATGGTGAAAGGAGTGAAGCAGAATACAAGGTTGTACCAGCCATTGCCTATACCAGAGAAGCCTTGGGAGGATATCAGTATGGACTTTTTTCTTGGTTTACCGAGGACACAGCGGCGACATGATTCAATTTTTGTAGTAGTTGATAGATTTTCGAAGATGTCACATTTCATTCCCTACAAGAAGACTAATAATGCTGTTCATGTAGCAGAATTGTTTTTCAGAGAAGTAGTGAGACTTCATGGTTTGCCAAAGAACATAGTTTCAGATCGGGACACTAAGTTTGTTGGATATTTCTGGTGAACATTGTGGAAGAAGTTGAAGACAGATTTGAAGTTCAGTTCGTCACATCACTCACGAACTAATGGACAGACAGAGGTGGTGAATAGGAGTTTGGGAAATCTACTGAGATGTTTGGTTGGGGATAAGCCAATAGGATGGGATTTGATTTTACCACAGGCAGAATTTGCATACAATAATTCTGTCAACAAGAACACTGGTAAATCACCATTCCAGATTATATATGGAAGTAGTCCAAGAAATGCATCTGAGTTGAGAAAGATAGATAAAGGAGAAATAAGTAGTGCTGAGGCTGAGAATTTTGTAGAACATTTGAAGAACATCCATGGGGAGGTGAGGAAGCATATTACCAAGATAAATGCACAGTATAAGGCTAAGGCAGATGAGAAAAGGAGGTATAAAGAATTTCAGGTTGGTGATGAAGTCATGGTTCATTTGTGGAAGGAGCGGTTTCCAGTTGGTACATATAACAAGTTGAAAATGAAGAAGTTTGGACCATGTAAGATATTGAAGAAGAATGATTCAGGAAATGCATATGAGGTAGAATTGCCTAGTGAGCTGAATATTTCACCAGTGTTTAACATTTCAGATCTGACAGAGTATCATGAAGGAGGTGTTGAAGATGAGATCATAGCAGCACAGTGGAGTATTTCAACAACTAGTTCAGACACTAAGGAGATCGAAGATATACTGGACAGTCATGTTGGCAGAAGCACAAAGAACATGACATATGAAAAATATCTGGTCAAGTGGAAAGGATGACTTGTTGAAGATTCATCCTGGCTGACAAAGGAGGAGGTTAGCCGTCTTGGTTTTCCTCTGCACACCTGAGTCGTGACAGGGTCACTTCTCAAATTACCCCGGGTGTCTGATGCAGGAGCATCCTGGGTGTAAGAGCAATCTTGCATCACCCAAAAAAAAATATTTCTATTTTTGTATTCAATAAGGGCTATTTTAGTGCAGAGCTGCTATTTATGGAAAGTTACTATTTTTTGTAATTTTTGCATGTGCTCAGAATGATCTGATTTCTTTCTTGGAGGTTCATTTTGGTCATGTAAGTCTGCCAGTAAAGTTTCATTGCCAGATCAAGTGTATATTGGAAGATATTGAAGATTTTTGGTATTGGCAGTAGGGTACAGAAACTTTGAACTCAGTTTTGAAGGCTTTAGAGGCCCCGGATGAGGTCAAAAATTTGGGTGACAAGTACTTGCGTGGGTCAAGCTTGTAGAGCGCTTCGTGGCGTTTCTGAAATGGGGTTATAATAGCCGATCGGGTCAACTGGTGATGACTTATGGTCTTCGAAAGTTGGGCCGCCTGAAATGGCGAAAAATTATTTTCTTCAAAATTTTTGTTCGGATTTCAAAGGTTATCTTGAGCTGACTATGATGTAATAAAATGTAAAATAAAATAATCTTAAGTTTGGTCGGCCTTACTGGTTAAAATTCTGGAACCTTCCCAGGCGGTGGAAAATTGCCTATATAAGGAAGGCTGTATTATTGTCTTAGGCAGTTCAGAATAGTTCTGAGTAATAGTTCGAGGCTTTGTCCTACAAAATATTGTAAGGGAATGCCCATGTGGCTTTGCATATTGTAATTCTAAAAGTTTGTAATTCCACATTTGTGGAGATAATAAGAAGGCAATTTTTTTGTTCTTGCATATTATTGTTGTTGTTTCTCTTTTTCTGTTTTGTGTTTGTGGTATTAAGGGGAGCACCCTTCATCAAGTGGTATCAGAGCAAGAGTTCTTGAGTGTGTAAACAGATCACCGACTGTGAGGCAGTTTGCACCAGGACCGTGACTAGGGTTTCAGTGCGCATCGCGAAAATGCCTCCACGAAGAGAACATGGCGGAAGAGCTGGTGCTGTGACACCTGAGGTTAGAGAGATGCAGAGACAAGTGCGAGCATTGCAAGAAGAGATTCACAGAGGAATGAATCTTAATGTCAGAGACGAAAGCGAGGATGAAGCCGAAGAAGAATATCAAGAAGGAGAAGTTAAAATTGTGAACCAGGAGGAAGAAAGACTTTTTCGGGCAATTTCTAAGATTGGGAAAAGACCTAAGATTGAGGTTCCTACATTTTCTGAAAATCTTAACCCAGAGGAATTGATCAACTAGATCAATGAATGTGAGGAATATTTTGAGTATGAAGATATTGAGGATCCTGATAGGGTCAAATTTGCGAAGGCCAGACTGAAAGGTCATGCGAAAATCTGGTGGCAAGAAATTCAATTGGAGCGAAATAGAAGAGGGAAAGATAAAATCACAAGATGGGATCGGATGGTGGATAAATTGAAGCGACAGTTCATTCTTGTTGATTATGAGCTTGATCTACTAAAGAAAATGCAAAGTTTGAAGCAAGCAGGAAGATCTGTTCAGGAGTATACAGATGAGTTCTATCGACTCCTCATCAGAACAGGCCATGTAGAAGCTGATAAGGAGAAAGTTGCCCGATACCTTAATGGGTTAAGGCCAAGCATTCAGGAGGAGTTGAATCTGGTTCGAATGAACAGTATTAACGAGGCATACCAATTTGCCCTAAAAGTAGAGGAAAAGCTGGACAAGAAGTTCGAGAGCAGACAAAACGGAAGAGGTCGCGGTGGATGATCTGGTGGATGGTCATATGGTGGCCGAAATGAAGATCTGAAAAAGAAGGATGAGGCCAATAGCAGTCAGAATCAGCGAGGAAATAATTCCAATCACTTCCAGGATCAGAATAATAGAGATCAGAGAGGAAGAGGACAAGGATCTGGAAGAGGAGGCTTCCGTGGAATATGTTTTCACTGTGGAGAAGAAGGTCATAGGGCATTTGAATGTCCTCAGCGCCAAGGCAGAACAGACAGAAGAAATGAAAGCCAGGCCACAGTTGCACATGTAGATGAAGATGCCAGATCATCAAATTCTGAAGATGCTGAAAGAGCAGAAACGTTGATTAACAGAAGAGTCCTGTTGAGTGGTGAGAATGAACCTAAGCAAAGGAGGAGCCTGTTTCGCACCAGGTGCAAGTGTGAAGGTAAATGTTGTGATGTGATCATTGATAGTGGAAGCACTGACAATTTGGTGTCAGAAGAGATGGTGACAAAGTTGAAGCTCAAGAGACAGAAACACCCACATCCATATCGGATTGCCTGGGTACAGGATGACCACAAGGTCATGGTCAGTGAATAGTGTCTGGTAAAGTTTAAGATCGGTGGGTACCAAGATGAGGTACTATGTGATATCATCTCTATGGATGCATGTCATATGTTGTTAGGTAGACCGTGGCAGTTTGACAGATGTGCTGTACATGATGGTCGTGCGAATACCTATTCCCTGACAAAGGATGGAGTGCGACATAAGCTAAAACCATTGAAGGAAGACTGAAGAAAAAGTATGTGGTAATGCAAGGATAACTTTTGTTGATGGAAGAAATTTCCTAGATGGTATGAGGCATGAGCATGTATGTTTTGCTTTAATTCCAAAAGCTGGTAAAGAGGAAGTAGAAGATGTTCCTGTAGAAGTTGTAGATTTGTTGAATGAGTTTCAGGATATTGTATCCGATAACGTGCCTGATGGATTACCACCAGTCAGGAAGATCAGTCATCAGATAGACTTGATCCCAGGAGCGAGTTTACTAAATAAGGCAGCGCACAGAATGACACCTACAGAAAGTGAGGAGTTTAACAGACAAGTACATGAGTTGTTACAGAAAATATTGATTCGAGAGAGTTTGAGTCCCTGTGCTGTACCTGCAGTATTAGCACCAAAGAAGAATGGAGAGTGGAGGATGTGTACAGATTCCAAAGCAATAAACAATATCACAATCAAGTACAGGTTTCCATTGCCACGAATGGATGATATTATGGACTATTTGAGTGGAGCTGTGTATTTCTCAAAGATAGATCTGAAGAGTGGATATCATCAGATTCAGATCAGAGAAGGAGATGAATGGAAGACTGCCTTCAAGACAAAGGAAGGACTGTATGAGTGGTTAGTCATGCCTTTTGGGCTAACCAATGCACTGAGCACTTTCATGCGGCTCATGAACGAGGTTCTTAAATAATTTCTAGGTAAATTTGTCATTGTTTACCTAGATGATATTTTGATCTTTAGTAAGACATTGGATGAGCATATGATGCATATTCGTATGGTATTTGAGAAGTTGAGAGAAGAGAAATTGTTGATTAATTTGAAGAAGTGCAATTATGTCAAGAAAGTGTTAGTGTATTTGAGATTTGTAGTTTCAGCAGAAGGTCTAAAAAGAGACCTAGAGAAGGTACAGGCTATCCTTGAATGGCCTACTCCAAGGAGTGCTACTGAGGTAAGATCTTTTCACGGTCTAGCTAGCTTTTACAGAAAGTTTATCAGAAATTTTAGCAGTATTTGTGGACCCTTGACTGAAACAATGAGAGGGGATAGAAAAGAGTTTAAGTGGACTAATGGGGCAGAAAAAAGTTTTCAATTGTTGAAACAAAAAGTTACAAAAGAACCTGTTTTAGCACTTCTGGATTTTAATAAGGTCTTTCAAGTAGATTGTGATGCTAGTGGTACTGCAATAGTAGCTTTAATGAGCCAAGAAGGTAAACCTGTTGCTTATTTCAGTGAGAAGTTAAATAATGCCAAGAGAAAATATTCTGTTTATGATCAATAATTTTATGCTATAGTTCAGGCATTAAAGAAGTGGAGACATTATCTGCTTCCTAAGGACGTTGTTTTGTATACTGATCATCAAGCTTTGCAATATTTGAATAGGCAAGGAAAGTTGAATCAGAGGCATTTGAAATTGGTTGAGTTTTTGCAGAGTTATACATTTGTTTTGAAACACACGAGTGGAAAGTCTAATAGGGTTGCAGATACTCTTAACAGAAGGCAACTATTGATGACAGAAATGCAGATTGAAGTGGTTGGGTTCAAGGAACTCAAGAATTTGTATCCAGAGGATCTTGATTTTGGTGAAGCTTGGGAAGCTTGTACAGAACCTGTTACTCTAGACAGGACGAAATGGTTGGATTTCATCATCCAGATGATATGCTATTCAGAGGGAGTCAGTTGTGCATTCCACGAAGTTCTATGAGGGAGAATCTCATCAAGGAGAAGCATAGCAGAGGATTGGCTGGACATTTTGGTCGTGATAAAACCTTTGGTTTGGTTAGTGAGAATTATTATTGGCCACAGTTGCAACAAGATGTGAAGAAGTTTGTACAGAGTTGCAGAGTATGTCAAATGGCGAAAGGAGTGAAGTAGAATACAGGGTTGTACCAGCCATTGCCTATACCAGAGAAGCTTTGGGAGGATATCAGTATGGACTTTGTTCTTGGTTTACAGAGGACACAGCGGGGACATGATTCAATTTTTGTAATAGTTGACAGATTTTCGAAGATGGCATATTTCATTCCCTGCAAGAAGACTAAGGATGCTGTTCATGTAGCAGAATTGTTTTTCAGAGAAGTAGTGAGACTTCATGGTTTTCCAAAGACCATAGTTTCAGATCGGGACACTAAGTTTGTTGGATATTTCTGGTGAACATTGTGGAAGAAGTAGAAGACAGATTTGAAGTTCAGTTCCTCACATCACCCACAGACTGATGGACAGACAGAGGTGGTGAATAGGAGTTTGGGAAATCTACTGAGATGTTTGGTTGGGGATAAGCCAACAGGATGGGATTAAATTTTACCACAGGCAGAATTTGCATACAATAATTCTGTCAACAGAAGCACTGGTAAATCACCATTTCAGATTATATATGGAAGTAGTCCAAGAAATGCATCTGAGTTGAGAAAGATAGATAAAGGAGAAATAAGTAGTGCTGAGGCTGAGGATTTTGTAGAACATTTGAAGAACATCCATGGGGAGGTGAGGAAGCATATTACCAAGATGAATGCACAGTATAAGGCTAAGGCAGATGAGAAAAGGAGGTATAAAGAATTTCAGGTTGGTGATGAAGTCATGGTTCATTTGCGGAAGGAGCGGTTTCCAGTTGGTACATATAACAAGTTGAAAATGAAGAAGTTTGGACCATGTAAGATATTGAAGAAGCATGATTCAGGAAATGCATATGAGGTAGAATTTCCTAGTGAGCTAAATATTTCACCAGTGTTTAACATTTCAGATCTGACAGAGTATCATGAAGGAGGTGTTGAAGATGAGATCACAGCAGCACAGTGGAGTATTCCAGCAACTAGTTCAGACACTAAGGAGATCGAAGATATACTGGACAGTCATGTTGGCAGAAGCACAAGGAACAGGACATATGAAGAATATCTGGTCAAGTGGAAAGGACGAACTGTTGAAGATTCATCCTGGCTGACAAAGGAGGAGGTTAGCCTTCTTGGTTTTCCTCTGCACACCTGAGTCGTGACAGGGTCACTTCTCAAATTACCCTGGGTGTCTGATGCAGGAGCATCCTGGGTGTAAGAGCAATCTTGCATCACCCAAAAAAAAATATTTCTATTTTTGTATTCAATAAGGGCTATTTTAGTGCAGAGCTGCTATTTATGGAAAGTTACTATTTTTGGTAATTTTTGCATGTGCTCAGAATGATCTGATTTCTTACTTGGAGGTTCATTTTGGTCATGTAAGTCTGCCAGTAAAGTTTCATTGCCAGATCAATTGTATATTGGAAGATATTGAAGATTTTCGGTATTGGCAGTAGGGTACAGAAACTTTGAACTCAGTTTTGAAGGCTTTAGAGGCCCCGGATGAGGTCAAAAATTTGGGTGACGGGCACTTGCGCGGGTCAAGCCTATAGAGCGCTTCGTGGCGTTTCTGAAATGGGGTTATAATAGCCGATCGGGTCAACTGGTGATGACTTATGGTCTTCGGAAGTTGGGCTGCCCGAAATTGCGAAAAATAATTTTCTTCAAAATTTCTGTTCGGGTTTCAAAGGTTATCTTGAGCCGACTATGATGTAATAAAATGTAAAATAAAATAATCCTAAGTTTGGTCAGCCTTATTGGTTAAAATTCTGGAACCTTCCCAGGCGGTGGAAAATTGCCTATATAAGGAAGGCTGTATTATTGTCTTAGGCAGTTCAAAATAGTTCTGGGTAATAGTTCGAGGCTTTTTCCTACAGAATATTGTAAGGGAATGCCCATGTGGCTTTGCATATTGTAATTCTGAAAGTTTGTAATTCCACATTTGTGGAGATAATAAGAAGGCAATTTTTTTGTTCTTGCATATTATTGTTGTTGTTTCTCTTTTTCTATTTTGTGTTTGTGGTATTAAGGGGAGCACCCTTCATCATAATGCCTTAGTAACAAGCCTTTCTCTCCATTGGTGAAGTCTTTTCATCATATTTGAATAGTTAGTGTGAAGGATGTAGGAAGAAATCCAAGGGGAAAGTTAGGAGTGAGTTGGTTTCAACATTGGTGTGGATGAATTGAAGAGGTAGTGGTTTGAGGATGGGATCCTCTTGAATTAGGGTTAGAAAAGAACCCTAATAGGCTAGAGAAGTGGCCTAGTGAAGACCCTAGGAGAAGATAGGGTTGGAGAGAAAGATTTGTCATTACATCAGATTGGTATTAGAGCAGATAAAGATTTGGGGAATAGGTGTATGTAACTGTATACTATTGAATTAGTAGGTGAAAAAAGCATGGTGAATAATGCAGAGCTAGCCAAAGAGGCAGATGAGAAAAAGGAGAGAAATAGACTCCTTGAAGAAGCTCTAGAGGAAATGAAAATAAAGTTAGAAGAAGTTGCTAAGGAAACTAATAATAAAGACATGAAAGGTGAAAATAGTGACAAAGGAAAGAAGAAGATTGATGAGGAAGATATCATTCATGAACCAGACCCTCCAATGAATGAAGAACCATTCTTGAAGGCCCTCAAGGAACTAGGTGGGAAAGCTTTAGAAGGCATACCACTATTCAGTGGAAAAATGGATATTGAAATAGTGATGGATTGGATTAAGGGGATGGAAAACCATTTTGAATGTGAAGGAGTTACAAAGGCACAAAAGATAAAGGTGGAAAAGTCAAGACTAAGAGGATCAACATTGACATGGTGGAAGTACTTTCAAGATGAAAGAGTTAGGATGGGTAAGAAGCCTATAGCTAATTCAAATGCTATGGTAACTAAAATCAAAGAAAAATATCTGCTAGAAGATTATGAAATACAACTTCATAGAAAGAGGATAAGTTTGAAGTAGAAATAGATGGATGTGGCCTATTATATAGAGGAGTTTTAGAGATTGTGTCTTATATCAAAGAAACAAGAAGAGGAACCTATTAAGGTGGCAAGATACTTGGGTGGTCTAAAGTGGAACATCCAAGATGAGATCAATTTATGGACTCCAACTATGGTTCAGAGGTGCCATCAACTAGCTCTTAAGGTGGAAGAAAAGAATAGGAAAAAAGGGGACTCTAATTTCAAAGGCAAAGGTAGAGGAAGAGACAAAAAGGGTCATAGAGGGGTGGGTTATCAAGGTAGAGGTAATGAATAAAGAAGCCAGGGAGAGTCCAAGTTGACAGAGCATGGTAGTGAAACTAGTCTAGGAGGGGGTTATACCAGAGGTAGAGGTAGTCAAGGAGCCCCTAGTAGAGTTAGAGGTTCATGGAGAAGTAACTCATACCTTGCAAGTATGAAATGTTATAATTGTGGTCAATTGGGCCACCCTTCCTATAGGTGCCCTGATAAACCTACTTCATCAAGCAATGACAAAATAATTTCATATACTCATGAGGACACAATGAGTGTCAAGACACCTGAGGTTGATCACATTGAGTTAGAGATGGGAGAAAACCTAATGTTTAGAAGAGTTTTGATTAGACAGCCAGTCAATGATGAAACCAAGCATAGGAGAGCTTTGTTTAGAATTGAATAGGTTAAAAATGGATCCTTAACAATGCACCTAACATTCAACACTATTCATTTGTAATATGTTTTGCTTTGAATTGAAATAGCATAAGTAAATATGGAAATTCCTAAAAATTAATTAGGTCAAGATACATACCTCATCATAAAATTGATTTAGAAATGCCTATTTTTTGAAGCTTGTGTGGAGTTTTGGAAGATTCTGCAACCATATATGGAATCAGGAAGCTGAGACAGAGAAAACCCAAAAAAAATTCATCTTTCTGGAAGCAGGTAGTCTTTGACCCTCATAAAAGGTCAAAGGCTACAATTTTATTCTGAAGGTCGATTCTAACTTTGTTCATAGATCTCAGAAGTTTGGTGAAAAGGGTACTCAGATCTGTCCTCTAATTCCTAAAACAACAACTGTAGATATCTAAAAAGGGAGTTTTTGAGGTGGCTATATAGGGTTTTGCCTTAGTCAAACCCCCATTTTGGTGATCTCCACCTCCACAAATAGTCGATTGAAATAGAATGTGTGTGTATATGTATTGAAAGTGTAATGGCAAGATCTAATCCTCTAGATCAAAACCCTAGCATGAATATGTATGAAACAAAAATGCATATATTTGAATGAGATAGAAAATCATACCAAGACCCCAAGGCTAAAGTACTTCTACCAAACTCACAATTCATAATTTCTACTCCATGATTATATCTTTGAATGCTTGAAAGTTGATAATGGTGGATCAAGGAAGAAAGGATCTCTCTTGCTCCAAATGTGTGTTCACAAAGATGCTTGATGTCAACAATGGCTTAATCTTCTATATCATCCTCTCACAATCTTGCATCTTCACCATTCCTTTCTTTCTAGAAATATTTTTGTTAATGAAATTGTCTCCTTGAGAGCATTTGATCATGAAATTGCTTGGTGAAAATGAATGCAAATGAGAGTTTTTATATATAGGTTTCAAGGTGAGGCTCCTAGAGCAATGTGAGGACCCATAATTCAAATTTCAATTCAAATTAAGGTCCAATAACAATAACAAACTAAGGAGGGAAAATAATTAAATGAATTTTGAATTAAAACCTTTCAAGACTCTGATTTGAGGGCCTGACATTGATTTCAAGGCCTGACGGGACCAAATCTGAGAAAGGGGCATAGATTCCAAAGGAGGTCAAAGATGACCTCATCTCTTACCTAGGTCAGGGACAAGCTTTAATTTGACCTAGGTTAGGGTCGACCTTGACTCTGACCTAGGTCATGGTCAACCTCAAATTTGACCCAGTGGGCCCAGATCTAGCCAGAATTAGGGCAGGAGGTCCAGGGGATACCTGGAGACCTAGAAATGATACCAGAATGGGATAGAATGTCAGGGATAGGCATAAAATCCTATGATGACTATGATGAAGGCTAGGAGGAACTATTTCTAAGTCCTACCTAGAAAATAGATCCATGGAAGAGGGAAATTAAGGAGAATCCTTGGGATCCTAACCCTAATTTAACCTAGAATGAAGAAGTTAAGTGCAAAATGCATCCTAAATGCAAGTCTATCATGATAAATGTACTAAAAGAGGGTGCTAAACCTATTAGGATGGAATTTATTCCATTTTAAGATGATACATTTAGCCCCCATTTTAGCTTAGATATGACACTACGTGAATATGCAAGCTAAAGTCAAGAAAACATCATACTAAATAAAAAGGATATAGCCAAGTCCTCGATATAAAAATCCTATACAAAACTATTAGAACCTACAACACACAAGGTTAATGAAAATCCATAAATCACCTAAAGCTTACTATATGATAATTTGAGAAGTGTATAGATCCCCTTATGCCCCCCTGTTTCGGCTTTCTACTTTGGAAGGGTGAAACATGGTGATAAGAAAAACTCTTTATACTGGATATGAAGAGTGTTGAAAAGTACTTTCCTAAACCAATTAGAAGGATTCCCAACCTTCCTAAACTAGTTCAAGGAGTTAGGTATCTAAATCATGATTCTAACGCCACTAACGACACTGAAAATAGAGTTACCGAGCTCAATTTATGATGAAAAGAGTGGATGTTTGTCTAAATGCATAAGAAGGGAAATCTAAGTTTACCCTAAGCAAAACCCTAAAAGAAACCCTAATTATAAATTATAAATAAGAAAAAGAGAGAAATACTTACTCATTCTTACCAAATGCAGATTTGAAATGAGGAAGCAAGATGCCAAGAAGAGAGGAAGTTTGAGCGACATGTCTGGAGATTCTAAGACACAGCTTGGCTATCTGATGGTCACTACCTGAGGTGAGTTTGATGTTATCTACCTTTGTACTTTCCAAATTCCTATTTTTTTATAGGAAAGGTTGACTTTACCCCTTTTAAATCAGCCCTGACCCATTTAGGTTGACATTGACCCATCTAGGTCGACTTTGACCCATGAAAGTTGACATTGACCAGAGGGTTTTTGCCAGTTTCTAGGATGAGGTCAACCTTGACCTAGAAAGGTCCACCCTAACCCAAAAAAGTCAACACTGACCTAGTAAGGTCATCCTTGACCTAACTAAGGTTGACTTTGACCTAGTTTAGTTAAATATGCAAATTTGATGATGTAGATGATTGATATGATGCTTGTTTGTGCTTGTAGGACTTGGTCTATTTTTGAGAGCATCCCTTTGGAGAGTTTCTAGTCATGGTTAGAGACAAACTGTTTGAGCTTGATGATGAGGAGATGTAATTATTAAAGGATGTGGGACTATACTAGGTATCAGTCCTTCTACAGATCAGACTACACTGAGCTATGCTATCAGCTTTGATAGAGAGGTGGGATGAGGATACATGCTCCTTCCATCTTCCCTCTAGTGAGATCACAGTGACTTTAGAGGATGTCTATAGGATCACATGGCTTCTAGTTCGAGGTGAGACCGTTAGACCTAGAGCACAATGTTCTTGTGAGGAGATCCATGTAGACACAAAGTATTGTATAGGATGGGTTCCACAGATGTGGACCCAATCAGATCATGCCCTATTATCATCCATACTATCAGGTCCTACACCCTTAGTATGGAAGTTGATGCTTTGCATAGTAGCCTTGGTTGTGTTACCCAACTCAAAGGGTACTCTATTTTGTTCACCTCTTACACATCTCATAGAGAGGATGGAGAGAGATAGGACCATGTTCTCATGGGGTCGCAGCATGCTAGCTCAGCTATACCATGAGCTAGGTCAGCTATTGAGGTATCAGAGGGAGAGTTTGTCGATATTCATGCTCTTGCAGATTTGGATATTTTAGAATTTTACATGTACAGATCCACAGGGAGTTCTAGTGATGGTAGATGTGAGTAAAGTGAGAGCCTTCACATATCCTTTGAGAGATATTTGGTAGTTTGGAGATATGCTCTACTAGAGAGTACATCTAGACCGCATTGTGAGCACTGATGTGATATGGAGACCCTACTATTGGATGATAGAGTGGCCTGATACATGATTTCATATGAGACATTCACAATTGCATAAGCTGCTAGAGGGTCATCAAAGTCATATAGTGATGCCCTACTATTATGATCAGGTGATGAGGTAGTTTGGCCTATTACAGGGAGTCCCTAGAGTAGTACCTTGCTATGTACATCCAACGAGATGCTATCAGAGACCCGGTACCATACACCAACCATTGATAGAAGACATAGAGGATAGCGATGTAGAGGAGGTAGAGGACATAGAGGTACCATCAGATGTGACCTATTTAAGCATGAGCTGAGATTACATTAGGTACTAGAGTTTGCAGGGGATCCATCCTATCTTTCTTGAGGATTATCCCACAGGTGATCCAGGCTTTATAGAGGGGATACAATGGGATAGTGGAGCCACAAAGGAGGATGAGGATATTAGAGATGAGGAGGAGCACATCTCTATGGGAGATTCAATGGAGGAGGAAAGAGAAGATAGAGCATAGGAGAGATAAGAGGAGAGAGCAAACATGCCCCCAGCTGGTGATGCTGGTGCAGATATACCTATCACTCATGCATCACCATTGAGATCATGATGACCCCCATGGCCCCACATAGAGACACCACCATCAAGACCTAGATATAGTGAGTGTGGAGACAGTAGTCACTCCATGCCCCCACCATCTAGACACTTTAGTGATGTCTAGGAGGGAGACCCATGTATGAAATATGAAATTTGACTGAATATGTAATTTTATTTGAGATAAATAGGACACTAGACTAATAAAATTTTTCTTTCTACAGCTAGTGTAGAAGAGTGGAGGAGCTTTCTATCTGAAATTATCAAGGATATAATTATATCCTACCGACTACCAGTCAAAAAGTGAGAGTCTTCCATCGGTCACAGAAATCCCAATAGGCATGCCGACATCTTTGCATGCATCTAGCAAGAACTGAGATTGTGCAAAGAAAGAGAGGAGAAGCTGATGGAAGAGGTACAAAGTCTCTAAGGATGTTCACATAGTATGAGCATATCCAAGAGCCATACACGGACACACAAATCTTCATCTTCCCAACACAAAGTAGAGAGATCTGGGAGCCATTGACCATCAGACCGACATAGTGATAGATAGGACCATTGGCCACATATGTATCAAAACTTGAAAAACTCTTTTTGATGAATGAAAAACTTTCTCTACTAATTATTTCTATGTTTGTTTACTATGCTTTCATCAATATAAAACTTAATAGAAAGAAAGAAATAAAGAAAGAAAGAAAGTGCATAAACATATTCAATATGTAATTTTGCTAAAACTACACAACCTATAAAATAAATCTTTATAAGGAATACATGAATGCACCAAAAAACAAATGAAATTAGGGATAATAATTTTTAAGATGCATAATATTAATGGGTTCCTTAAAAGAAACACCATCCATATTGGCAAGTTTATAAGCACCCGAACCAAAGTCTTCAATAAAAACAAAAGGTCCAAGCCAATTAGGACTAAATTTTCCTTTTTCGCCTGGTAAATCATTCACATTTCATTGGTTCTCATAAAGGACTAAATCACTAACCACAAATGTTCATTCAATTACCTTATGATTGTATTGTTTCTGAAGAGATTTATGATAAGATTTTATATGTTCTAATGCATGTATTCATTGTTCATCCAACATTTCTAATTCTTGTAAGCGTTGTTCATGAAAAGTATCTTTATCAATTATTCCATGAAACAAAACATGTAAAGAAGGTATTTCTAGTTCCAAAGGAATAATAGCATCAGTACCATAGACAAGGTTGTAAGGAGAAGTACCTGTCGCAGTATGAACACTAGTCCTATAGGCCCATAAAACATAAGTCAATTGAGTATGCCAATCTTTCACATTCTTATTAACTATTTTTCTCAAGATTTGTTCAATAATTTTATTTGATGCTTCAAATTGTCCATTAGATTGAGGATAGTAAGGAGTTGAAAATCTATGTTGAATCCTATATTTCTCCAAGAATTTCATGACTTCTTTGTTTTTAAAATAGGCTCCATT
This sequence comes from Chamaecyparis obtusa, assembly GCA_027943335.1. Classification (NCBI taxonomy): domain Eukaryota; kingdom Viridiplantae; phylum Streptophyta; class Pinopsida; order Cupressales; family Cupressaceae; genus Chamaecyparis; species Chamaecyparis obtusa. The sequence goes on from BSBK01013341.1 coordinate 79,255, forward strand.
ATCCAAAATTATCGTCGAAGGAATACCAAAGCTTGTTATGGTATTATTAAGGATGAAATCAAAAATAACATCCACCATTATCGAATGAAGAGGGAAAGCCTCAACCCACTTTGTGAAATAATCTGTAGCAGTGAGAATGTAAGTATGTAATGACAAATAAGGTCAAAACCCCAAACACTAAAAGGCCATGGAGAAACTTGATTACGAAGATCATGAGCATGAGCATGAATCAAATTACTATGTTGTTGACATTGAGGACATTTCTTAAAAAACATAAAAGAATCATGTTCCATTGTTTGCCAATAATATCCCATTCAAAGAAATTTATTAACCAGGGATTTTCCACCAAAATGTCCCCCACAAGAACTAGAATGAGCTTTTGTTAAAGCTATAGGAATTTCAGTTCTATTGAGACATCTTAATAATAATCCTTCATAAGAGCATTTGTAAAGCATATCGCCTAAACTTATGTAACATACTACAAGTTTCCTAAAATGATTACACATGTTCCTTGTTGCTGATTGAAGAAAAGTACCATCCTTCAAAAAATGAAAAATATGTGAATACCATTCATCCGAATGCAAATTGAAACAGTCAGGAATAATCTTTTTAGAAATTGTTGGGCATTTAAGATTTTTTATAGTAAATTGAAAGTTTTCAACATTATTCTCAAGACAAACCAAGGGAGCTGCACTTGCCATGGCATCTGCATGTCGATTATCCTTCCTAGGTAAAGTCTAAATCGTATAAGAGGAGAATTGTGAAAGCACATCAAGAGCTAAATCTCTATATTGTGTCATTTTAGCATTCTTAGTCTGATATCCTCCTTAAATCTATTTAACAATCAGTTGTGAATCTCCATATATTTGTAAATGTTTGATATTAAGGGATGAAGCTGCTCATAGTCTAGCTAGAAGAGCTTCATACTCCGCAATGTTATTAGTACAAGGAAAGGTTAATTTATATGATAAAGGGATGGGTTTTTTTGTAGGTGGAATCAAGATGATACCCACACCAGAACCTGTCTTACACTTAGACCCATCAAAATATAATTCCCAAATATCATCCTGTTGAATAGCTAGGATATTATTATCAGGAAATTCTATGGAAGTAGAACATTTATCTGAATGAGGACAAGGAACTTCAACTAGATAATTTGTCAATGCTTGTCCCTTAATAGAATTCTGAGAAATAAAATTAAGATCAAATTTGGTAAGCAACATCACACATTTTGCCAACCAGCCAAAGAGATCATTTTGTGAGAAAAGATGTTTCAAAGGACCAAATTTAGCAATCACATTAAATTCAGCATTTATAAGATAATGCCTAAGTTTTTGACATGCATAAACTACAGCTAGATATTATCTTTCTAAATCTATATATCTTGTTTTGTAATCAAGTAAAGTCTGACTAATGTAATCCATAGGTCATTCTTTACCATTATCATCAATTTGAGCTAACAACGTACTCACGGCCTGTGGAGTCGCTAAAGTGTATAAATGAAATTGTTTATCAAAATTAGCTAGCTACAAGATAGGATGATTCACAAGATACTCCTTAAATTTCTCAAAAGTTTTTTTATACTCATCGTTCCAAGAGAAAGTGGTATCCTTTCTAAGCAAGGAAGTAAAAGGGATAGTTCAGTCTGCTAAATTAGAAATAAAGCGATGAATAGCTTGTATTTTTCCTTGTAAACTTTGTAACTGAGAAATATTCTTAGGAGGAGGCATATTAACAATAAATTCAATCTTTTCAGTATCTACTTCAATGCCTCACTTAGAGATTATAAATCCTAATAATTTACCAGAATCAACCACAAAGACACATTTCTTAGGATTCAATCTCATATTATAGCTTCTAATTATTTCAAATATCTTTCGTAAAATAGTAATGTGATCTTCTCTTTGTATAGATTTTGCCAAGATATCATCGACATAATCTTCAAGAATCTTATGAATGTAATCATGAAAAATCAGGAACATAGCCCGCTGATAAGTTGCTCCTACATTTTTTAATCCAAAATGCATCATGACCCAACAAAAGGTTCCCCAAGGTGTTATAAATGCAGTCTTAAATTGATCTTCAGGAGGGATAAAGATTTGATTATATCCTAAAAAACCATCCATAAAAGATAACAAGGCATGGCCCACTGTTGAATCCACAATCATATCTATATTAGGTAATAGGAAATCATCTTTCAAGGATGCCTTATTTAAATCTCTAAAATCACTACACATCCTTATCTTATTTTATCCTTTTGACATAGGCACAATATTTGAAATCCAATCTGAGTAATCAATAGAAAAGATAAATCCAAAATCCAATAATTTCTCAATTTCACCTTTGACTAATAAAGTGATTTGTGGATTCATCTTTTGAATTTTTTGTTTCATAGGTTTCATATTTGGTTTTAAAATGATGTTATGAGTAACAATCTTAGAATCTATACCTGGCATATCTGAATATGTCCAAGCAAAGATATCCTTAAATTCAAGAAAAAGGGAAACCATTTGATGACATTCATCTTGATTCAAACATTTTCCAATTTTTAACATCCTTTCAGAGTTGTTTTTATCTACTTGAATATCAATAGTTTTAGTGATTAACAAATCACTTCTTATCGGAGAATCCACTGGTAAAGGAAGAGTATCCTATTCTTCATGTTCTCCAAAATAAGCATCAGTTTTTAAACAATAAGGCTTTCCTCGTTTGTGATGAAACTTAGGTAAATCCTCATAAACCCCTAAAAATTCCTTTAAGGCTTCATCTTTAGGAAAAATATCCAAAGAGGATTGTTGATTAAGATCAATAAGCAATGGGTTAACCAACTTCAATTGTCCACTACAAATATGATTAACATTAAGAGGAAAAGTTGATGGTTGTCTATAAGGATTGAATCCTAATCCATATGTATGATCATAAACTTCATTATCCAAAGGTACTTGTATACCTTGTTCATATTTACCACATCCTTTCCCATTAAATCCTGATTTCTTAAGAAAATGATAACCAGGACCATATTGATCAGTCATGTCAGAAGGAATCCAAGGAGCGGCATATGTCACAATGTCATAACAATCAAACTTTATAGTTTCAATTGTTTCATTAATCGAAGTGACAACAAAATTACTTTTTAATTCTTCAGAAAGCGGTGAAGAAATAAAGACTTTTTCATCAAATTCATTTTGTTTCTTCATAAATTCCAAATCAAAGACCTTGTATTCTCCAATAAATGTAGGATTAAAATCCAATGTCCCCCAATCATTCTCAGTCAAAGAAAAAGAAGATGAGGCTTCTTGTTGTTGAACCTCAGATTGTTTTATCTCAGATTGTTGTATTTCCGCTTGTTTTTCAATCTTTTTACTAGGTTGAAGAGGTTCAAAGATTTTGGCATATTTTGCATTTAAGAAAGGATTCAGGGCATCATCCGCATGTAATGTATACATTAAATTGTTATAGATGAACCTTAGCTTGCGATGAAGAGTAGAAGGAACTACATGCATAGTATGTAACCATGGTCTTCCTAAAAGAAGGTTATAATTGAGAGGTCCAGGCATAACATGAATAGGAGTATTTAGAATAACTAGACCAACTTTAACAAGTAAGGTAATAATGCCCAAAGCTATTTTCACAATATTGTCAAATCCATGTATAGGAACATTATCAGGTTGAATAGTAGTAAGATCAGCCTTAATTTCCTTGAGGATATCCATGCTAAAAACATTAAGCCCAGATCCATTATCAATTAAGGTTCTTCAAATGATACTCAGATTAATAGAAATAGCCACCATAAGAACATCATATTGATTTTGCACCTCTAAGGAAGGTAAATCATTATCAGAAAACACAATAGGAGGTACAAAAGGCATTGTATGCATACAATCCAAAATAGAATGAATTTTATCTTGATTAGGAGGCGAAGTAGGAAGAGTAGATAAAGATTTTTGCAATGCCTCATGATATGTCTGGGAGGTTTGAAGTAATTCCCATAAAGATATCTTAGTAGGAGTAGCACATAATTGGTCAACTAAGCTATAATCCTTAAAGGTAGATGCATACCTAGGTGCTTGAGGAAGCATAGGTTGAGAAGGAGGTAAAGAAACCAGAACAATAGGCTGAGGGTTATTTCATGTGCGATAAGGATGTGAAACAAAATTGGTATTATCAAATAAATCCAAAGGATCTTTAGGTTTACCCTTAATTGTTATACGAGGACATCCTTTTACCATCATCAAAGGTGTAGGATATATCATTTTAGGTTTATCAATTTTACAAATAGTGGGACATGAAGGTAACCATGAACACACCCTATGGTAAAGGCCAATTGGAGAGGTTGTGGAGGAGAGTGAAATAGGAATAGGATCCATGGAGATCATATTCGAACCATTTTCATCCTCACTACCATGTACCTCATTAGGAAATCTATCCTTTTTTACAATAAAAGCCTCATCAAAGTACTAAAAACAACAATCATACATGTTGAATACAAAGAAATAACTAAAAGCATGAAAATGTAAATATTTTTGTAGTTTTAAAGGAATTTTGCAATTTTTTTTTGTATTTTTCAGATATAAATGCAAGAAATCTAATCTTATAAGCATGAAAGATTTAAATCTAACACCATAAAAGAAAGTGTTGTTTTTCATCAGGTTCACCAAAATGAATAGGTTAAAATTGGATCCTTAACAATGCACCTAACATTCAACACTTCATTTGTAATATGTTTTTCTTTGAATTGAAATAGCATAAGTAAATTTGGAAATACTTGAAAATTAATTAGGTCAAGATACATACCTCATCATAAAATTGATTTAGAAATACCTATTTTCTGAAGCCTGTGCAGAGTTTTGGAAGATTCTGCAACCAGATTTGGGATTAGGAAGCTGAGATAGAGAAAACCCAAAAAAAATTTATCTTTCCGATAGTAGGTAGTCTTTGACCCTCATAAAAGGTTAAAGGCTACATTTTTATTTTGAAGGTCGATTCTGACTTTGTCTGGAGATCTCAAAAGTTCAGTGAAAAGGGTACTCAAATTTGTCCTCTAATTCCTGAAACAATGACTGTAGGTATCTGAAAAGGGGGTTTTTGGGGTGGATATATAGGGTTTTGTCTTAGCCAAACCCCCATTTTGGTGATCTCCACCTCCACGTATAGCCGATTGAAATGGAATGTGTGTGTATATGTATTGAAAGTGTAATGCCAAGATCTAATCCTCTAGATCAAAACCCTAGCATGAATATGTATCAAACAATAATGCATAGATTTCAATGAGATAGAAAAGCATACAAAGCACCCAAGGCTAAAGTACTTCTACCAAAATCACAATCCATAATTGCTACTCCATGATTATATCTTTGAATGCTTGAAAGTTGATAATGGTGGATCAAGGAAGAAAGGATCTCTCTTGCTCCAAATGTGTGTTCACAAAGATACTTGATGTCAACAATGGCTTGATCTTCTATATCATCCTCTTGCAATATTGCATCTTCACCATTCATTTCTTTCTTGAAATCTTCTTGTTTATGAAATTGTCTCCTTGAGATAAATTGATCATGAAATTGCTTGGTGAAAATGAATGCAAATGAGAGTCTTTATATACAGGTTTCAAGGTGAGGCTCCTAGAGGAATGTGAGGACCCATAATTCAAATGTCACCTTGAACTAAGGTCTAATCAAGATAACCAACTAAGGATTGAAAGAAATTAAATTAATTTTGAATTAAAATCTTTCCGCACTCAGATCTGAGGGCTTGACATTGATTTCAGGGCCCGCCAGGACCAAATCTAAAAAAGGGGCATAGATTATAGAGGAGGTCAAAGATTACCTCATCTCTAACCTAGGTCAGGGAAAAGCTCAACTCTGACCTAGGTCAAGGTCTACCTCAGCTATGACCTTGGTTAGGGTGAACCTCGACTTTGACCCAGTGGGCCCAGATCCAGCCAGAATCAGGGCAGGAGGTCCTAAGGATGCCCAGAGACCTTGAAATGATACCAGTATGGGATAGAATGCCATGGATATGAATAAAATCCTATGATGACTATGATGAAGGCCATGAGGACCTATTTATAAGTCCTACCTAGAAAATAGAGCCATGGAAGAGGGAAATTAAGGAGAAGTTAAGTCCTAACCCTAATTTCACCTAGAATGAAGAAGTTAAGTAAAAATGCATCCTAAATGCAAGTCTATCATGATAAATGTACTAAAAGAGGGTGCTAAACCTATCAAGATGGAAGTTCTTCCATTTTAAGATGATACAAGAATTAGATGAAAAATTCTTTGCAAAGTTTGCAAAGTTATTATGGATTTAGGCTCCACAGATAATATCATATAAGAGGAAGTTGTAAACAAACTCAAGTTGGAAAAGATACCTCATGTCAATCCATACAAAGTGAAATGGTTGAACAAAGGATAGAGTGTGTTGGTGAATTAGTAGACTTGGGTGGAGTTTTCTGTTGTATGGTATAAGGATAAATTGTTATGTGATGTGCTTCCTATGGATGCATTCCATTTTTTATTGGGTAGGCCTTGGCAATGTGATAGAGGTGCAGTATATGATGGGAAGGATAATTCCATATCTTTCAAGAAAGGAGACAAAACTTTCAAAATATAGTCCTTGTTAGAAGAAGATGAACCATAGACCAAGACACCTAGTATCTTGTTGAGTAGTGGGAAAGAGTTTATCAATACCCTTAAAGATGGAGCAAGTGAAGGGTATGCTATTGTGCTCAAGCCTAAGGAGGAAGAGAAGCTTGAAAAATAATCTTTATCATCAGAGATCCAAGTATTACTTGAAAAGTATAAGGATATAGTCAATGATGGTACTCCTACAACTTCACCTCCTAGAAGGTTGATAAGCCATCAAATAGACTTTGTACTTGGTGCATCATTTCCAAATAAGGCATCTTATAAGATGACTCTAGATTAGAAGAAAGAGGTGGCTAGACAAGTATAATAACTCCTAGATCAAGGGTTAATCAAGAAGAGCATTAGCTCATGTGCAGTACCAGTTGTGTTGGCATCCACAAAAGGTGGGAAATGGAGGCTTTGTATAGATTCAATGGCCATAAACATAATTACTATTAGATATAGATTTTTCATACCTATAATAGAAGATCTAATGGATTGTCTTGGAGGAGCTATGTATTTCACCAAACTAGATTTGAAGAGCGGATACCACAAAATCAGGGTGAAGGAAGGAGATGAGTAGAAAATGGATTTCAAGACCACTAATGGATTGTATGAATGGATTGTGATGCTATTTGGGCTCACAAATTCTCCTAGAAGATTCATGAGGCTCATGAATGAAGTGCTCAAAGACTACATAGGGAAGTTTGTAGTAGTGTATCTTGATGATATATTGATTTTTAGAAAAACAAGAGAGGAGCATCTCAAACATGTGGAGATTTTCATGAAGAGGTTACATGAAGAGAAGTTAGCCATCATTCTTGAGAAGTGTGAGTTATTGAAACAAGAACTTGGATAATTGGGGTTTGTAGTCTCCAAAGGATCTTTGAAGATGGACCAAGACAAAGTTGTAGCTATCTTGAATTGGCCACCACCTACCACAGTAGCTGAGGTAAGAAGTTTCGATTGGTTAGCCCAATTTTAAAGAAAATTCATTAGAAACTTTAGTGGTATTTGTGCACCAGTCCCAGAAACAATGAAGGAAGGAATAAAAACTAAGTTTAGGTGGAGCCACAAAGCAGGTAAAGCATTTGAAAAGTTGAAAGAGCAAGTAGCAACACAAGCTATCCTTAAATTGCCTAGTTTTGATAAACTATTTACCTTGGAGTGTGATGCAAGTTGGATGATAGTAGGGGGTGTGTTAAGTTAAGAAGGTAGACCAGTAGCCTTCTTTAGTGAGAAGTTAAATGAAGACAAGTAGAAGTACTCTTCTTATGAATTAGATAGGTATGCCTTAGTTCAATCTCTTAGGAAGTGGAGACATTACTTGTTACCCAAATATTTTGTAGTGTTTACTAACAACTAGGCCCTTAGCTATATCAATACACAAGAGAAAATAAGTAATAGACACCTAAAGTGGATGAAATACCTGCAAGCATTCACATTCACAATTAATTACAAGAAGGGGCAGTTGAATAAGGTTGCATATGCACTAAGTATGAAGTTGCTGACGATTCAAGAAATTTAGTTAAATAGCATTGGGATAGAGAGTTTCAAGGATCTCTATAGGGATGATGAAGACTTGGCTACAACATATAAGGTGTGTAGTGAATTTCAAAATCATTTTCACAGTAAGTTCTCTGATTATACCTTGCAAATTGGATTGTTGTTTAAGGGAAACTAGTTGTGTGTTCCTAAGGGTTCAATGAGAGAGAACCTTATTCAAGAGACACATAATGGTAGCTTAAGTGGTCATTTTGGTGTGAAAAAAACCATAGAGTTAGTAAAAAGGTTTTACCATTGGCAAAATTTTGTAAGGGATGTGACTAAATATGATGAGCAATGTGTAGTATGCATGAAAGAAAAAGGAGGAGATTGAAATGTAGGTTTGTACCAACCTTTACTAGTCCCTAATAGAGTATGGGAGTGTGTTAGCATGGACTTAATTGTGGGCTTACCTAAGACAAAACATGGTTATGACAACATCTATGTTTTGGTTGATAGATTTAGAAAAATGGGTCATTTTATACCTTGTAAGACTACTCATGATGCTAGTTATATTGTGCATTTATTTTTTAAAGAGATTGTGAGGATCCATTGTCTTCCTATAAGCATTATATCAAATAGGGATCTTAATTTCATGAGCCATTTTTGGAAAACACTTTGGATCATATTGGGTACTAATCTATCATTTGGTTTAGCTTACAGACCTCAAACTAATGGAAAAAATAAGCTAGATAATAGAGTGTTAGGTAACTTGTTGAGGTGCCTAACTAAAGAATATGGACAGACATGGGATGTGGTCATTCCCCAAGCGGAGTATGCATACAATGATAGTGTGAATAGGACAACAGTTAGAAGCCCATTTGAAGTTGTTTATGGGATGCACCAAAGGGTTCTATGTGAGGTTAGGGATCTTAGAGCTATGGAATATAGGAGTGGACATGCGGAAGACTTCACTCAAACCATGAAGGAGATTCAAGAGAAGGTGAAGCAAACTATGCTAGAGTCTACCCAAAATTTGAAGGCTAAAGTGGATGAGAAGTGAAGAGATGTTAAATTTTAGATAGGGGAGTATGTAATGGTCCATTTGAATAAATCTAGATTGTAGAAGGGAATTCCTACTAAACTATAGATGAAGAGAGTAGGACCCTGCAAAATCTTAGCCAAGTATGGGGCTAATGCCTATAAAGTTGATCTCCCAAACTGATTTGAGCATCTTATTTGTTTTTAATGTAACAGAATTAATAAATTTTAAAGGACCCTTGACTAAGATGGACGTGAATAGAAAAGAGGTTTGCAAAGATATAGAACCTAGTGTGATATCTCCCAAGATGCCACTAGAAGCCAACAACGTACTAGATTAATGGGTCAAGAAGACTACAAGATACAAGGTGTAAATGGAAAACCTCATCAAATGGAAGCATATTGCCATAATCATAGGAAACATGGGTTGTAGCTATAGATTTCAAGAAGATGGGAATTCTTGAAGATAAATTGTCCATAGGAGTGACATGACTTGTCTTTGTGGGGGAGTATCGTGTAGGAGCACCTAGGTAAGGCTACATTCTAACCTAGGGTTCCTAGTCAAGTTTTGGCTTGTAGTGGTCTTAGCCAAGATACTAGTCTAATAAGAGGGCTAGTTAGTCCTTATGTTTGTTGTGATGGGTTAGAAGGCCTAACTAGGTCATTTGTGTCCTTAGGATATCATTTTGTCCAAATTTGACAAGGTTAGCAAATGTTGCGAATGTTGTGGAAAATGTTGCATTTGTGCATTTAGGGGCTAAATTGGACAAGGAAAGGGTAGGAGAACTATTTCATGATTTAGTAAGCATCGATATGCTTTTGGTTTAGTTTTAAGGTGTGTTGACTAAGTTTAATTGTACAATTGCACCAATTGTAAAAGTTATTGACAACTTTGCAAAATTGAACATGTTGTCAATGACAACATGTCTTGCTTAAGTGCATTTTCAAGCATATGTTTTGTAACTATCTAAAATAGTTGGGATTGTGAAAAGGTCAACTATTTAAGGCCTCCCTTGACCTTAGTGAAGGGTTGGATGAAGTTTTGGAAGTAAGGGTTCTTAATGAGCAAGTTATTTTCTGAGTAATTTATTCATAGTTTGACATTTTCTTTGTATTAATTTTGGGTTTCTAATGGATTGAACACTACACTGTGCCTTGTTCATGATGAAATCAATGTAATTACTTATTTATGTATAAGGTTAGATAGTTTATTTTTATTTGTTGCATTGAATTTTGTAAATAGTTTTGTTTTTAGCACTGTCACTCGTCTGAACTAGACAGTTTTTGCAAATAGAGTGATAACTCATTGTCCCATTGTGGCATCTATAAGACTCTTGGAATTTGTGGGATGAATCCTTAAAAATTATGCATAGAGAAGATTGGGTTCTGGAAAGTAAGATAGCTATTTTTATAGTGATTCCCTAGGTGAGCCAGAGGTGCATGGCTATGGAATAGAGAGCACTAGAGAAGCATTATAAGAGATTGAATGCATTGGTTGCTTTAATATAAGATTGTGGAGATGAGGGTATGTGTGTGAGGAATCCCCCATGACCAAGGAGAAGTTTTGGTATGAAGTATTTCGAGGTAAAAGAATAAACCCTTGAGAGAATTGTCTAAATCTTGACAAACCCTTGTTTTTAGGCCTAATTTTAGGAACCCACTATACAAATAGTTTGGGAGGGTAAGATTAGATAAATCCTAAAGGTATTCAAAAAGGGTGTCAAGAACTGCAAATTTTTTGATACCCTGTTTAAGCAAGATGTGGGGTAAAAGCTAGAAAGTGTGTTTTTAGGCCTAATTCCTTGTAGCCCTATTTAAGACATTTTCAATCAAATTCTTGAAATTGATAAGGATTTCATTGCATTTTTGGTTTTTAGGCATTGATTTGGATCCAATTCCCTAGTAACAAGCCTTTCTCTCCATTGGTGAAGTCTTTTAGTCATAGTTGAACAATTAGTGTGAAGGATGTAGGAAGACATCCAAGGCTCAAGTTAGTAGTGAGTTGGTTTCAACATTGGTGTGGACAAATTATAGAGCTAGTAGACTGAGGATGGGATCCTCTTGAATTAGGGTTAGTAAATAACCCTAATGGGCTAGTGAAAGACCCTAGGAGAAGATAGGGTCGAAGAGGAAGATTTGTCATTACATCAAATGTGTTTTTAGTCATAGTTGAATAGTTAGTGTGAAGGATGTAGGAAGACATCCAAGGGTCAAGTTAGCAGTGAGTTGGTTTAAACATTGGTGTGGACAAATTAAAGAGGTAGCAGAATGAGGATGGGATCCTCTTGAATGAGGGTTAGTAAACAACCCTAATGGGCTAGAGAAGTGGCCTAGTGAAGACCATAGGAGAAGATAGGGTTGGACAGGAAGATATTGTCATTACATCAAATGTGTACTTAATTCAAAAGATAATATAAATATGCATCATGCTATAAGTATATAAAAATAACAATTAAAA
>BSBK01013342.1:0-52431 GCA_027943335.1 Chamaecyparis obtusa
CTCTCAATGCCCTCCTCCCTCTCTACCCCTAATTTTCCCCCTCTCCCTCTCCCTCCCTCCCCCACTATCTTTCCCTCTTCCTCTCTACTCCCCTCTCTCCCTCTCCTCCCTCCACTCTTGCACTCCCCTCCCCCTCACTCTCACACTCCCCTTCCCACTCTAACTCTCCTGTCCCCCCTCACCCACCCCCTTCCCCTCCCCCTCCGCCTCCCCTCTATCACTCTCCAGCCCCCTGCTTTCTCTCTGTCCCCTCCACTCTCTCCCTCTCATCCCCCTCCCCTCTCTCCCTTCTCTCCCTCTCTCATCCCCCCTCTCCCCCTCCCCCTCCCCCTCTCAGTCTCACTCTCCGCCTCTCCCCCTCTCTCTCTCTCTACCTTCCCTCTTCCCCTCTCTCCCCCCCCTTCCCCTCTCCACCACTCTCTTCCTCTCTTCCCCCCCCCCTCTCTCTCTCTCTCTCTCTCTCTCAACTCCCTCTCCCCCTCCCCCTCTTAGAGCTACCCCCTCTCTTTCTCTCTTCCTCTCTACCCCCACTCTTGCTCTCTCCCCATCCTTGTCCTCCCCCCTCCCCCCTCTCTTTTTCTCTTCCTCTTTGCCCTCACTCTCCCTCTCTACCATCACTCCCCCTCTCTCCCCCACTCCCCCCCTCTCTCCCTCTCTCTCTCTCTCACCCTCACCCTCTCCCTCTCCTCTCACTCTCTCCCCCCCGCTCTCTCTTTCTCTACCTCCCCTCTCCCCCTCCCCTTTCTCTACATTTATATTGTTGAACCACATCTAGAGTCATACAAACTAAATGCTGAATTCAATTTTGGATTTAATTCTCACAAATGAAATCCCATAATTTATCCAAACATACCAAATATAAACATGTTTAATAAAAAATAAATTCAAACAACACAAAGGAAACACTAAATTCAATAATGTCAAACTACAAACACACTACATGGGTGGATTCCAATACTAATGCATTCTTAATATAAGATAAGCATAAAAATTCAAACTTACACATATGCTAAAGTACAATACAATAAAATGGTTTTCAAAGATAATACACATTCCACATATGACATATGTTTGTCTCAAACTTAATTTGTTTAAATAATCTCTTAAAACATTTGTACGGTCAGGTAGGCAATGTTTTTGGTGGGTAAGAAGAAGAAGAGCTCTTTCCTAACATACTTCTTAATTGTAGAGTTCAATGAGTCATGAAGGATGAGTCTTTCAACAACATAATTCACTCCTCTATTATGAACTATTTGACATAATGCTTTAAAGAAAATTGTGACCATAGCTAATAACACATGAATATCAAATGCAAAACCAAAAGCTCAAACAAACAATGCAAAAAATCCATTGGAGGATAGAAACATTACCACCAAACATTAACAGTGGTTTGAAATGTTTATGGAGAAGATAGCCCAGCCCAACTTCTTTGACAGCTCTTTCATTCTTTGACAACTTTTTCATTCTAAAAAGCCCACCCACAAGAAATTTGTGACCACTGACAAAGCACGTGAGTTGTTCGATAAATCTCTGAGCATAGCCAAAGCACATGAGATGTCCGATAAAATTCCTTGAGAAATCTATAATCATAGCTAAGGCACACGAACTGTTTGATAGAATTTCACCAATAAAATCGTTCGATGGGACGGATGAAGAAAATAAAGGATGATAATATCCACATCGAATCTAAAGAGGAGAGTTTATAGGTGGATGAGCTCTGTAATTTTTTCTTTTCAAAGCTGGTGATCATGTGAATAGAAACCATAAGGGTGCTTCTATTATGGTTGTTAAAATGGAAAATCTTGTTCGAATGATGTTTTTTTTTTATAATCAAAGAAGATGCTACGAACTACATGATTTTGTTCAACTGGTTCACACAATTTTTGGTGTAATTTAAATTTTGAGAGTGATAAGTTTAAGGATTTGAAGGGTGTTCTAATGTCATCAGAACTTGTCATTGGCAAATTGAAAATATTTAAAAGAAAATTTACCAGAGGATGTAGGATTTGATTGCAACATCAACAATGGAACTCTAGATTTTTGGAGAAGCTAACCTTTCTTAAGAGCTCAAAGTTGTTTGATAGGGCTTCCAAAAATAGAGGGATCTACTCGATAGGAATCAATCTAGTGCCCATATTTCTCTCAAGGAACTCAAATTTATCAGTAAGACTGGCAATTTTCTCTACAACTCTGTGGAAGCTTATTAGTCATGTGGAAGCTTATTAGTCCTGCCGTTAAGGTAGGAGACTAAAGTTTTCGAGTAACATTTCAACATTAATTTGCTTCCAAAAATAGAGGGATCTACTAGATAGTGCCCATATTTCTCTCAAGGAACTCAAATTTATCAGTAAGACTGGCAAATTATTTAGTTGTAAGCTTTTCTTTCCTAGCTCTTGAAAGAAATACATTTCTATCTATTCAGTAGCAGAACCTTACTGTGCAATGATATGGTGCTATGCTTATAATGGCTACTCTCGTAGCTTCATAGCTCTTCTTATAGTTTGTGTCAATTGAAAATATTCCAATTCAAGTGCACAAAAATCACTATACTAAACTCTTCATGATACTGAACTAGTCCACAAAGATAGCCTAGCCCAACTTTGACAGCTCTTTCATTCTAAAAAGCCCACCCACAAGAGTTTTCCCAACATACTTCTTAATTGGAGAGTTCAAAGAGTCATGAAGGATGAGTTTTTCAAACATAATTTTATACTACAATGGCATATGAACAAAATTCCTCAAATAAATTCACCCATATACTGGCAGTATCAACTGTTTGACATAATGCTTTAAAGAAATTTGTGACCAGAGCCAAAGCACACGAACTATCTGATACAATGCTTTAAAGAAATCTATGACCATAGACAAAGCACGTGAACTATTTGATACAATTCTTGAAAGAAATCTCTAACCATAGCTAAAGCACATGAACTATCTGATACAATGCCTTAAGAAATCTGCAACCATAGTTAAAGCACGCGAACTATTTGATAGAATTTCACCAGTAAAATCATTTGTTGGGACGTATGGAGAAAATAAAGGATGACAATATCCACATTGAATCTAACAAGGAGAGTTTACAGGTGAATGAGCTCTGCAATTTTTCAAAGCTAGTGATCATGTGATTAGCAACCATAAGCATGCTTCTTTCATGGTTGTTAGAAACATATTAGTGACTTGGGTAGGGTAGAGAGGAATGGGGTAGGTGTCAATGATATTTACTCCCTCTACAACTCTATAACATTTCTCTTTCCACTCTACTAAGCATAACTCGTGAAAACTCACCTGATTTAGGAAGCTCTTCATTTGGGCTAGGCAGAGCTATGCACATTTTGATAGGAGAAATATCCATGGTGGTGGGACGCGAACAACTACCACAATTAAAATAACCAAAATAATGCAAAATTTGTATGCTTTCAAGGAGCATATAATAGCAGAATGCAAATAAGGTGATAAAAGAGTGTAGATGCCATTATAAATAGACCTTGACTGAATTAGCATGCCGGTGAAAGGGCTCAATGGCAGCTGCGAGCTGATTTCAGGGCAGCGGCCTTTGCATTGTTATGCTTTACAGAATTATCTCTTCATATTTCTCACCTTGCCTTCTCTGATACACGATTCATTCTTTTAAAGAAACAAGTCTAACTAAGGAATGCTTATGGTGAGAAAGTATGGGAGATTCTTGAATAATTTCATCACTATCACTTGCATATCAGAAGATTGTTCACTACCAAGTCTAAATAAATAGTTTTTGAAGAATTACAGGCATGGCAAACATCTGGAAATAATGCAACCTAGCATTCAATCTCATCGATTACCAAAAATTCACACTAGCATTCAATCTCATCAAATTGACTCTATAAAGTGTATAAATAAACGCTCATATATAATTGTTTTTCCTTCAACGCTACAATTGTTTTTTTTCTTCAATGGTACGATTATTTTTTTTCTTCAATGGTACAACTATTTTTTTTCTAAATTAAGGCATGCGAATTGACCAATCTTCCATGTTATCTTATCGACATTTAACATTGGAATTCAATGCATGGAAATAGTATTGGAAACAATCTACTAATCATTCTCTTAATTATAAGAAAATTAATTAAGAATAGAAATTGGTCAATGAAACTTAAAGTTTTTGTTTCTATATTGAAACAAAATTCTATTTTTCCTTCTTTTACTTTGACGGATCAGTGGTTTTAAATCAGTAAATTTAAAGATGATGTTTTATCTCCTTTCATAGTGGGCCATAAGATTTTAGAGGTTGTTGTCACTTCTTCTCGGGAGATTGTGAGTGTTTTAGAGGTGTTTGATGCTTCTTCTCCAAAGAGTGTTGGGCAGCTCAAGAGTTTGATGCTATTTTTTTATTCCCCTAATGTTGTCCATAGGAATCCAGAGGTTCTCTTCAAGTTGGAGGATTGTGGTAGGGATTTTGTTTACTCTTTGGAGCATGGCGAGAAGGATGGGACTCTTATTATGCTTGTTGTTTCTTTTGTCACTATGAATTATGACATGGATGGTTTGGGCTTTGAGAAAGTGTAGATCTAAATATATGTTCTCAATTGTCTTTTGGATGAGTCTAGTGTGTGGTTGAGGTGCTTTCTTACTATGAGATTCTATGGAAATTGTCCCAATATTGATGTATTAGGAAATAGATCCTTCAAGTTAGGAAACCTTGAGGCTTGGTTCAAGTTTCTACTATGTTGAATTGTTTTTCTTCTTTTTTCTCTTTCTTATGAGAGGGATTGTTACATATAATCCTTCTTGATGGCCCATGGATTATGAATTTGAATTGTCTTAGCCTTAAAACAATGGTCTCCTAGTTTCAACCAATGGAAGGAAATATTTGGATTTATTTGCCTAAATTTCCCTCAGAATTCTAGAATAAAAATATTTTTAGGATTATTACCAATTCTTTTAGGCAATATCATGCTAATGATAAGATTACTTTATTTATGAAGTTCTTTTTTTGCTATATTTTGTGCTCTTAAGGAGAAAAATCAGGTTCTCTCTACAGGTTAGTGCAAGATTATGGGGGACCAAAAAGTGGCGATGTGAGGAAAAAAAAGTGTTTTTCATCTACCTCAAAATATGAAAAAATCCATATTGACTTTTTGCTAGGCCTAGGTGTCAGTACACCTGACCAAAGAAAACACCTAAGCTAACTCAGTCATGGCCCCTTTCTATAAAATTTCATGGCAGACTAAGTCTTTAATAACAATCTGGTCCCTTTCTATAAAATTTCAGACTTGGGTGATTGTTGGCTTTCTACAAAGTGTGTGGATATGGGGAGGGCGATGGATGTGATCTACAACTCACTCTCAATTTGAGGATGTTGTGCTGAAGTCTAGGTCATTAGTTTGGGTTATGTTTTGTTGAGTTGTAAAACATTATATTACTTTGTTGCAATAGGAGATATCCCTTTGATAGCACTTTATCTATCTATCTATCTATCTATCTATCTACACACACAAATATTTATTTCGGTATAAATAATTTAGAAAATACTCACATTAGATTGGTAATGTTTAACTCTATTTTTTAAGGATAGTATTTAGATTTATAAAATATCATTTTAAATATGAAGAAATTAAAGCTAAATAACTTACCATCTCATAATCTATGAATTTACAATGTATATAATTCATTATAGGCAATTATAAAAATGGCATCCAAATTTTATATTTGAATTACATATAAATCTATCATGTAGTGGAGAAATTAATCAAAACATATTTTATTAATTAAAAATGTAAAACTAGAAGAAAGTTGCTTTAACTTTTTATTTTATTTGATTGTATTTTATTAAACTAGAAAACATCAACCCATTAAATTTGTATTTTATTTCATTGCATTTTACTAAACTGGAAAACATCGATGGTAACATGTTTTTTAAAATCTGGAATTCTTTTTTCCAACACTAATTTGATTTTTTTTCCCAACACTAATTTCAGTTCAAAATTTTATTCTTAAATGATTCTTTTGTCTATTGAAATTTTAAAAAATAAATTAGAAAATAGTCTTTAATCAATTAAATAAATTATTTTATATAATTTAGAAATACGTGTCAATTTTAAGAAAATATTTTGGAAAGAAAAGGTGGTCAATCGAACTTAAAGTTTTTATTAACTTTTTATTTGATCACTAATTATAACTTTAATTGAAAAGTTAAACTTAAATTTAAATAAAATTATAATTAAACTAACAAATTTAGATCAAATAATATAATTTTGCAATTGATGCAACAAATAAAGCTTAACTCAACATGAATTTGTATGTTAAAAGGTAAATTATTAAAACAAAAAATATATGTGCATATCTTACATCATATTCATATGAAACAAGTTGTGTGAACCATGCAATTGCATTCTTTGCATAACTATATATGTAGAGTTATTCATCGCATAGCTATTTATGCAACCCCCCCTCTACAACTTTCAAGTTTCAAGAAAAGGATTGGAGAATGAGGATGCCTAGTCTTTGCATAATCCCTGAGGGTTCCTGACTTCTAACAAGGGCTCATGTGATGGTTTCTTGGTGGCGGTAGGTATTGGTAAACATTATTCATTTATCCCGCTCATTTTCTTAGCCTTCATGTCATGTTTCTCTTGTTCATTTGTTGGCCCTAACTGTGAATAGCACTACAGGTTATGTGTGAGAAGATGGCTAAGGGCTCCAACTCGTCAGTTGATCCAAACCCAAGACAAGATCCCTAGTCCACATAGTCCAAGTGTTAGAATTAGAAATCTAAAATGAATGCCACTTAGTTGACCTCGTGATTATATCACGATCATATCTTGGAAGGATATTCTTCTCTTCAACTAGCTAGAAGAAATGTCTGATTGTAGAGTTATGACTTGATCCTATAGTCAAACTTATATTGCACCATCTCATAATCTATGAATTCACAATGTATATAATTCATTAGAGGCAATTATTAAAATGGCATCCAAATTTTATATTTGAATTACATATAAATCCATCATGTAGTGGAGAAATTGATCAAAACATATTTTATTAATTAACATGGTAAAACTAGAAGAAAGTTGCTTTAACTTTGTATTTTATTAAACTAGAAAACATCAACCCATTAACTTTGTATTTTATTTGATTACATTTTACTACACTAGAAAACATCGACAGTAACATGTTTTTTTTCTAACAGTAACATGTTTTTTTAAATCTGGAATGCTTTTTTCCAACACTAAATTGAATTTTTTTTCCAACACTAATTTCAGTTCAAAATTTTATTCTAAAATGATTCTTTTATCTATTGAAATTTTAAAAAATAAATTAGAAAATAGTCTTTAATCAATTAAACAAATTATTTTATATAATTTAGAAATATCTATCAATTTTAAGAAAATATTTTGGAAAGCAAAGGTGGTCAATCAAACTTAAAGTTTTTATTAACTTTTTATTTGATCACTAATTATAACTTTAATTGAAAAGTTAAACTTAAATTTCAATAAAATTATAATTAAACTAACAAATTTAGATCAAGTAATATAATTTTGCAATTGATGCAACAAATAAAACTTAAATCGACATGAATTTGTATGTTAAAAGGTAAATTATTAAAACAAAAAATATATGTGCATATATTACATCATATTCATATGAAACGAGTTGAGTGAACCATGCAATTGCATTCTTTGCATAACTATATATGTAGAATTATTCATCGCATAGCTATTTATGCAACTCCCCCTCTACAACTTTCAAGTTTCAAGAAAAGGATTGGAGAATGAGGATGCCTAGTCTTTGCGTAATCCCTGAGGGTTCTTGACTTCTAACAAGGGCTCATGTGGTGGTTTCTTGGTGGTAGTAGGTATTGGTAAACATTCTCTATATATTTCATTTATCCTGCTCATTTTCTTAGCCTTCAGGTTGTGTTTCTCTTGTTCGTTTGTTTGTCCTAACTGTGAATAGCACTATAGGTTATGTGTGAGAAGATGGCTAAGGGCTCCAACCGTCAGTTGATCCAAACCCAAGACAAGATATTTTGATGGGCCCTAACCCTAAACCTACAAAATTATTTGAGGGGGCTCTTGCTATGGGAAAAACACCCATCTCAGCCACTACTAGGTTAATTATTGTATATTTTGTTTCTGAATTCAGGTGTGTTGTATTTTTCGCATCAATGTTTTGGATCACACTCCATGATCCATCATCTGCATGAGAGAGTTACAATAGAAAAAATAGATTGCAGATGAAGATAGGTTAATAATGTGAGGAGGGGAGATGGGAAGGAGTAGCTCAAAGTTCAAGAAGAGCCAAAATATTAAATACAAAAAAGGAGAAAATATAAAATAAGAAGAGAAAAATTTAAATTAAAAGGAAAAAGGAAGAAAATAAGGAGACAAGAAAAAAAGAATTTAAAATAAATAAATAAAATAAAATAAAAATAGAGGAGATAACAAAAGGGACTAAAGAAAGAATAAAGAAAAACCAAAACACTAGAAGAAAGGGAGCAGAAGGAATATATTAGAAAATAATCTTACAAAAATAAATTAGAACCCAAATTTTTCAAAAAATAATTTAGAAAATAATCTTTAATCCATTAAATAAATTATTCAATGTAATTTAGGAAAACTGTTAATGTTAAGAAGTGGATCATTGAGGTAGTTAGAAGTTTTCTTAATGGATTTGAATGAACTTTGTTCTCTCTCATTTGTAGGGAATGGAATTAGGTGACCGAATAGACACAAAATAAAGGTTCATGTCTCCAAGCTTCATGTGTAATTTAGTTTCTTCTTAAATTTAATCAATTAAATTAGTAACTTCAATTTTAACTTTAGAATTTCCAAAAGATACACACTCACAATATAATTGCACACAAGGTGTAATGTCCCCTTCCCCAAGATAGAGTTAATAATAATAAAATATAATATAAAAATGTGACATTGGAATAATAGAATAATAATTAACAAATAAATAAATAATAAAATTAATATAATATTATCATAATGTGAACTTGAAATATATATATCATTCCTAATGTTGCCATTATTAAATTAAATAACATTATAATTTAACCATTAAAAATAATCATTTCATAATAATATATACATTAGTTTATATAAATCAAACATTAATATTAATAATAATAAATTATATATATATATATATAATATTATTAATAATAACCATTTAATAATATATTAATAATATTACTATTTAATAATAATCACTTAATACTAATATATATAACAATAATATATTAATATTATTATTAATATTAACCATTTAATAAATGATATGATAAACAAAATATTAATTAATAAGGGTGGATGACTTTGTGTAAGGCCGCACCTTAGAAGGTGTGACTAGATTGCAGCCACAAGCTGTGACCAGTCGCACCCCCCAAGGGGTGTCGACCAGTGTGGGGGGGACGTGACTCCCCATCCCACACCATACTTAATAGGTGCATGTCAACTGATAAAGGCAGGAACTTGGGGGAATGGACGAAGGATAGTAATGTCAAATTAGTCGACAGTGGTGGATATTAAGAGATGGATCCCATATCTAGAGGGGGCTAGAGGAAATTATGATAGTTCTCTAGTCTCGAGATTGTTATAATCTCACGTAGGCAGTATATATACTGAAGTCCAGTCATATGCATATGCGTTGGCTTGGAATGCATTAAGATTGCTTCCAAGAGATTCTTATAGGCAGTGCTCTTGGGATGACGTGTCAATAGCCTAGTTTCTTAGAGTGGAGTGAATGTCCCTCAAGCCAAGGACCAGGAATTCTGTGAAGCCTGACCAAGAGGAAGCCTTAAGAATCAAATTCCCCCCCTTAATAACATAGAGTAGAGTATGAGTCATTTAAATGTCACATATTATTTTGTACTAACGTCAATTTTGCAGGAAAACACATAAAGGAGGATAAGAAGGGATATTACATAACTAATATTCTTGGTTGTTTAATATCATATAAAATATCTAAGATAAATAATAATTAGAATATGATATATCATTAAATAATAATATCTTATAAATTAAATATGATATATCAAGATATAAATTAACAAGAAGATTAATTCTAAATTAAAAAAATCTATTATTGATGAAATATAAGTATTTCATCTATGATCAAGAAAATAGATATAGAAAATTAGTTCACACAAGCTTAAATGCGAAATTTATATAAGGTCCCGACAAGGGACAATACACAAGGACACTAGATTTACATGGAAACCCCAAGAAGAAAAAAAATAGCATGAGCAAGCTACAACTATGACCTTTTTGAATCTAGCCTCACAAGTAAAAAGAAAGGAAAAAGAATGTATTATACTTTATGGGGTACAACCCAAAAGAAGTTGCAACTCCCTAATGAACGCAACATTACAAATATTAACAACTAAACTATTATAAAAGATGTATTTTCTATATACACTATATATGTTACACTCCCTTAAGTACTTCATTTACCAAATCTATGTACGATATATTCATAAAGATAATGTCACATCCACATAAAGAGGACTACTCCACATGGGTGTCAGTGGCCAATGGGAGAAAAAAATAAGAAGGTGAAATGCTTGAAAGGACAAAGGAAAGGGGATTAGGGGGATAACCATTATTCATTAGGGAAGACATAAGTATTATGGTGATGACCACATATTTAATAAGCATGGTGAGCCTTTTCTTGGCCCTAAAATGGTAGGATGAAAAAAAAGAATATACGACAAGAGTGGGTAGGGAGGATAAGAATGGTAGAAAGGAAGCACCAAAGGAGAATGAAAAGGAAGGAGGAGATTGGAAGAGAAGGAAATGAAGAGTCACTAGAAGTGGGGGGAAAGAAAAAGGGTGGAATGATGTGGAGAAGATATTGTAGAGAATGAAGAGAAAACCCCGAGGACAGATGATGGAAGAAATCTACAAGGGTGAGAATAGATATAAGAATATGAGATAGGAGAATAGATATGTAGACAAGTTGAGAAAGGAAGGAGGAATCCCATAGGAAGTAACTATGATAGCCCACACAAAAATGTATGTAGAGAGAAGAATATTAATTATATGGGGCATAACCACTATTCAATCTCTTGTGGCAAGAACTTAATGGATGCATAGATAAGTTCTACGAGTTGTGTAAAGCCTCAAGGGTCAATGAAGATGAATTTTATAATAACACAAGCTCTTGGATGGACATTCAAGATGACTTTGGAAATCTTATGAATTCAAAGTTATTTACATTTTGAACTATGCATATGGAGATTTAGAAGAGGCCTTGGAAAAAAATGCACTCCTTATGAGACAGTCTGCACAATACTATAAGTAGTTTCATGCTCATCCAAAACCTCTTCATCTATGATATCAGTATTCATGCAAGCATGATCTTTTTGTGGTGGTAATATTCCCTCCTGATTGTTTCTTCTAGTACTATACTAGCTACAAAGGCTACATGCAATAATTTTAATGTCATCCCTAGAGATAAGTACACTTGCATATTTCCTTTCAATATATGTTTAATTTTGAATTATCTACTCAGATAAACTTAACTAGCCTAGGGTGACACTTCCTCATGATTCTAAATATGTGTTTGGGGTTGTACCTTCTCATTGCATTTGTTTAAAAATATTTTGATAACCTTGCAACAAACCAAGATGGCATCACACTCCAAGAAAAATCTCATGTGCATTAATGATTCCATAAAAGGTAGAACCTAGGACAATTCTATAATAATTAAGCTTGCCTCTTTATATCTTTATAGACTAAGTTTATGAACTGATATAGTCACATCTCTTGATAGAAACTAACATATCCTAAGATATCAAAAATCCACTAATTAAACCTAGCTAAGCTCATATGAATCTGCATCAACATTCACTTACAGGATTAGAAGATTCACTCGGGTCTTAAAGCATATCTATATATCAACATATATCAAAATTTCATTCACAGGAGAAGAATATTCTCTTAGGCCTAAAGTTTACCTCTATTTATGTATATCTTCCCTTTAGGCTTAGGTCTAGTTATAATACTTTAATTTTTATATATCTAGACATATTTTTGGACATACACATATCTTTTATAAACAGATTTATTCTACATATAAACATACTTCTTATATTCAAAGTTTCGTACTCATCTCTATTATAAAATATAGGGGCATCTCATATGGTCTTATTTAGAGCATTAGCCTTTTTAGGATATACTTTATTGGAAACTCATTTATTCATACTTATATTTAATATGTACATATTATAACAAAAAGATATTTAAGGAAACCTCAATATTAGATAAATTTTTAGAAGCTCTCTCTCTCATCAAAATATTTTCTGCATCCAACAAGGTGCCACCAGAATAGGTAAGCACCACCACACTTGGAAGAGGGTTAATTAATAATTATTACATATTTGATGACATTGACACCCCCTCTCCTTTTTGAAAACCTAAAACACTCGAAATCAAACAGAGTCTTATGTTAATCTGCGCAACAACTGTCCTTGGCTTCAAAGTACTTATTAATGATAAAATGGTGAGCTATCAATTTTGAAGTAATTTCACATGAGATCAAGCATCACATCATAATTAATTTTGGTTTCAAAGGAGGCATTAATCCTTATTTAACAACAGGAAATGGCAGGGATAGCTACCTATCTATATTTTCTTGTCAAAATAGAGACTAGAGTGTTGACCTTCCACATGAAGGAGAATAGGCAAATGGCCTTTCGAGGCAACATCAAGCCTAAGAGATGGAATAAAATCCTTAATTCCCTCTTAGATACAATTTGTAGAGCTCTGGTGAAGGGACTCGGGGAGGACCATTTCGACAACAACTACACAGTCCATGTTAATGGGCACATTGTAGGGCTTTTTATTTCCCTAACAACTTTCAATGTAACAGAAAAGGCAAAAATCATAGAAGCGGCTAAAGCAATATTCAAAGAGGAATTCCTGAAAGGTTTGGAGATGGTGGTGTATGGCATTGACAAAGACCTGCCAAATCCATATCTAGAATTATATATGAAGTCAGAATTGGTAGCATTACCATCTATACCTAGCTTCTAGAGATTGCCAATATTGTTCTTCAAAGATGAAGCCAATTTTGACAAACAGTGGCCATCAATGAGGCAAAACTTGGATTTCCTAATTTATACTATGGTCAAAGATGTGGTGGAACTAGAATGGGTTCTAGATTACTAGAGGCCAGAGGGCTTTGACATCCCAGAGGAACTTGACGAGGACATTACCAGCAATGTAAAGATTATAGTGCCCTCGGTGAAGAAGTCCTCAAGGGACTTTCTATAAGATGTGGAAGAGATCATCATTCTATGTAAGGAGGGTGTTTCTTGGATCTGTAGCATTATATGTAAGGGATAGTGGAACTATAGGGTTTAAGGACACAAGAAGAAGCACACTTTATGAAATTTCTAGGTGATAGTCTCCTTTTGTTTAATATGTAATTATGATATCTCGACACAGGATTGGGAAACCAAACAATAAGTCATAGATTATGATAGAACAGTAATGGATTTTTGGTTTATAGTTATAAAGTTTATATTAATACATGTTTTAATATGTTTTTAAGATTAATCCTTTAGGCACTTTAAAGAAGAAAAAGCTCCTAGAAATCCCTAGCAGAAATACTCCAAGAGCCCATTAAATCCTTTGAAGCCTCTTAAATTCTATAGACCATATTCTTTGGCAAAGCCCTTTTTGTTTAGCTAACACAGTAGTCCTAAAAACAAAAGACTAATGAATCCTTAGAGGTAAATCCCAGAAGCCTAACTTTAGGAAACAATATGTTAAAATGTCCTAACTTTCCAATTAATGACATCTTGCCCTACCTACTTGAAACCCTCAAGAATGATTTCTGGTGAACTTCTCACTCCATTTGATTTTAAATTGTATTGTTTATTTCTTTCTATTTTCACTATTTAGGTTATTCAGAATCAATCAAGCTACAGATTGGGGTTTTTTCTTCTAATTATACAACCATATGTCTTTACATAGAAGCTCACAGTATTTATATTTTTAGATATATATGTATATGTTTGAATATTCATATATATATATATATATATATATATATATATATATGGGTGATCCCACGAAGTTGTGTCCCACTAAATTAGCGATGAACAAAATCAGCGAGGAAGGAAAAAAAAATTTAGCGCCTTCGTACAAAGTTTATACTTCGCACGAAGTACCCTAAACAAGGTGCTTCATGCGAAGACCCCTCTTTGCACGAAGTACCCTATGCAGGGGTCTTTGTGTGAAGAGGGTCTTCGCACAAAGCCCCTTTGGGAAAGATTTTTTATATATTTCTGGCATTTTTTTTTACTCTCATTGTCACTGTCAGAGTTTGTGGACCCCAAGCCTTGGAGCAAAGAACCTTAGGATGTCAGCACGCCAGCACCTCCCGAGCTTCTTCGACATCTTCAGATTGTTAGTAGTATCAGGTACATGCATTTTTCTCATTTTTTTATTGTAAATAATATGTTTTATATTTATTTTAGTTAGTTATTTGTTTTAAATAATTTTTGATTTGTAGAAATGTTAGAAAATTGTAGTTAAATATTATCTAATATGTTAGAAATTAATAGTAGAATGTTAGAAAATCATAATTAAATATTAGAAAATGATAGAAATATCAAAAATCATAGTATAAATGTTAGAATATGTTAGAAAATGGTATAAAATTGTAGTAGTTTGTTAGCAACTGTTAGAAAATATTTACAAAACATTAGAAACCGTAGTAGAAATGTTAGAAAATGTTAGAAAACATTAAGATTAAAGTTAGAAAATGTTAAATTTTAAGTTTAAAGTTGTAAATATTAGGAATCTCTCTCTCTCTCTCACACATGTACACACATTTTTAGTAAATATTAGTTGGTTATTTGTTTTAAATAATTTTTAGTTTGTAAAAATCTTAGAAAATTGTAGTTAAATTTTTGAAAATGATCTAGTAGTATGTTAGAAAATGTTAAAACATTGTAGTATAGTAAGTTTCTAGGACCTTTATTCCTCCCTTACGACTTATTAAGACACTTAGGATCCCTTAGGAATATCAAGATCTTATAAGACATATTAGGATGTCCTATGACCCATTGATGTACATGTTAGGTTCCATTAATATATACAAGGACTCATTGTTTCCCTCAAGGCTCCTTAAGACATTCTAGGATGAATTAATGTAACCTATGATCTCTTAGGACCTATTATGAGGCCTACAACCCCTTAAGACATTCTAGAACCATTATGTATCTCTTATGACATCTTACTTGACACATAGGACCCCTTAGGACCCATATGAACCATTATTATATCTTAAAATGTCCTAGGACACATTCATCTATCTTAGCTTATGTTAATACATATGTGAACCCATCGTTGCCCACAAGAACCCTTAAGACATACTAGTATCAATTAATGTAACCTAAGATCCCTTAGAACACTTATCACATCTACGACCCATTAACATTGTTGGACCATTATACATCCCTTACGACATTTTAAGACATATATGACCCATTCAGATTAGCAAGACCCATTAACATATCTTAGGTTGTCTTAGGACACATTTATGTATCTTAGATTCAATTAATATCATATGAGGATCCACTAATGAAACCTAGGACCCCTTAGGACCTCTTATGTTACCCTCGACCCCTTAAGACACTCTACCTGACCCTTATCCATCCCTTACATTATCTTAAGACACATCTAGGACCCATTGTTACCCACGACCCCTTAAGACACTCTAGGACCACTTATTGCACCTATGACCCATTAACATTCTAGCACTCTCATCTAGATCCCTTAAGACCTCTTACCTATGACCCCTTAAGACACTCTAGGACCCTTATCTATACCTTAGGACCTCTTATGTTACCCACGACCCCTTAAGACACTCTAGGACCACTTATTGCACCTATGACTCCTTAACATTTTAGGACTCTTATCTGGATCCCTTATGAAATCTTAAAACAAATATGAAACCTTAGGACCCCCAAGACCCATTAAAGAATCTTAGGATTTCCTAGGACCACTTAAACCACTTATCACATCTATGACTGATCAAGATTAAAGTGGGAAAATACTGAAATCTAATTTTTTCCAAAATTTCATATGTTTTAGTAAATTGCAATTTTGAGGGTCTTCGGTGCATTTCTGGGCAAATATGTTGCCTGGAAACATGATGGATCCACTAATGTAACCTAGGACCCCTTGTGACCTTTTATGTTACCCACGACCCCTTAAGACACTCTAGGACTCTTATCTATACCTTAGGACCTCTTATATTACCCACGACCCCTTAAGACACTATAGGACCCTTATCTATAGATTATGACATCTTATGTTACCCACGACCTCTTAAGACACTCTAGGACCACTTATGTTACCCATGACCCCTGAAGACACTCTATGACTCTTATCTATACCTTAGGACCTCTTATGTTACCCACGACCCCTAAAGACACTCTAGGTCATATTAGGTCCTAATAGGTCATATTAGGTCATATTAGGAAACAAGGTATGTCTAAGTTGTTTCTCTCTCTAGATATTTTAAGTTGATGGTGAAGACCTATCTTAATGTTCATCATGTAAATGCAATATTATAATACCTAATTTTAGAGCTATTTAGACCTACTAAGACTAATTATTAGCAATTAGGACCTATTAAGACTAATTAGAGGTCTAACTAGATATATTAGGACCAAGTAGACCTAACTAGGACCTATTAGGACCAATTAGACCTATTAGGACTTTAACCAACATTAGTCTGGCCAATTAGATGTATTAGGACCTATTAGGTCCAAATAGACCTAACTAAACCTAGCTAGACCTATTAGGAACAAAATTTAAGACCTATTAGACTTAACTAGACCTAACTATACCAAGACCAATTAGGACATATTAGGACCAATTAAGACCTAATTATCTACCTAATTAGACCTGATTAGACCCAATTAGACCTATTAGGACCAATTAGGACTAATTAGAACCAAATATGACCAATTAGAACTAATTAGGACCTAATTAGACTCAATTAGAACCAATTAGGACCTAATTAGACTCAATTAGAACCAATTAGGACCTAATATGACCAATTATGACCAATTAGTCCACTAATTAGGACCTCTTATGTTACCCACGACCCCTTGAGACACTCTAGGATTCTTATCTATACCTTAGGACCTCTTATGTTACCCATGATGCCTTAAGACACTCTAGGACCCTTATCTATAGCTTATGACATCTTATGTTACCCACGACCCCTTAAGACACTCTAGGACCACTTATGTTACCCATGACCCCTTAAGACACTCTAGGACCTTTATCTATAGCTTATGACATCTTATGTTACCCACGACCCCTTAAGACACTCTAGGACCTTTGTCTATAGCTTATGACATCTTATGTTACCCATGACCCCTTAAGACACTCTAGGACCTTTATCTACGACCCCTTAAGACCTAATAAGATCTCTTATGTTATCTATGACCCCTTAAGACCTAATAAGACCACTTACGTGACCTAATAGGACCTATAATTTTCTATATTTAGATGTTTGTTTCCATTTTACATGCAGTTATAACATGTAATCAAGTACTTAATTATTAACACTTAGCTTTCACATGTTATGTATCTAGATGGTTGTTGAGGGTGCACCTCAAACTCCTGATATGTAGACCATTTTTCATATTGCTGATATGGAGATGGTTTGACTTAGAGAGTCTATCCATATGTCTTCAGCAAATGGCATATATAGAGATATGTGTGTTACTATATTGACCAATTTGGAGACTATGACTTCCAGATTGAGGTCTCACTCCTCCTTCATGCCTCAGGTAGTTGAGACCATTTTTTGAGAGTTGAGGGATGAGGTCTCAGGTGATGTTTCCTTGGTGACAATTCAGAGCCTTGTCCCCAAGGAAACCATCAAACAAGAGGATTTCCCACATTATGAGGGGAGGGCCATAGTGAGGGCATATCAAGTCACATGGTGTATGATTCCTCAAATCACATGTATGATTTACTCCCGGTTTCTTGCAGCACATGGTCGTTATCCAAATAACGAGAAGATTCCATTATATTTTGCACAACAGTTTTATGTTGAGTTCCATTTGGGACTCAAGGTCAACTATTTCGATCTCCCAGCATATTATGGTTAGGGGCTTGGTAGGGTTGCAGAACATGATCAGTATTGTAGGGATGATTGAGTTGTACAATCTTGTAGATAGCTAGTTGGGGATAGGACTCCGATAATGGCACCGGTGATGGCTACTACTACAGATAGAGTCATCATTGCTTCTCAGAGGGGAGTTGTGGATAGTATAGGACAAATTGCTTCTGCAAACATGTCCATCACTTCAGATTCAGTGGGTAGATACATTTTGACTAGACCGAGTAGAGCCAGATCATCTTATGAGGCTTCATCTAGTACTAGTGTAGGTGTGACTGATGAGACATATAGAGCTACTGGTCTTCCTATACCTCGAGAGATACGAGCATTGTTGGGTCATCATAGTACTTTAGATATGGCCCTTTACTTTTTGGAGGATCTCCTGCAAGCCTATTCTTATATTGCTGACACGCACAAGATCCCAATACATTCAGTCAGGGATTGCATTGCACTTGCATAGGGTCCTGTAGTTCCACTGACATAGGACACACCATCTACTAGTCAAGCACAGCATAGTGTAGAGTGTTGTGCACCCACAGATCACTCTACAGTTGCAGAGCTAGGTATACAAATTGGAGATGTATGCATGTCCAATGAGGGCCTAGACAATTTTGATGAGCAATTGTGTGGGTTGGGTTAGGTGGACATTGGCACTAATGTTGGGTCATATATGGATATGTTATTGCATCCAAATGGTTCAAGTTCTACATCACTCCCCTCCCAGCTAGTGTCACCCCTACACTCCTCATTACTAGAGAGGTTTAGGACCTTAGGTGGTGTGGGTGATGTAGTTTTAGTTGATGATACGATGGTGCAGTGCACTGATGATCCTTCTGTTCCTGAGACCCAGGTACATATAAAATTTTCTTTTCTTTTTTCTTAGGAGTTTTAGTGAACAATTAATTGTATACATGTGTATTGATGTTTGTTCAATGTATAATATTTTGTAGGCACAGTTAGCAAAGCATGTTACCTCTAGTGTGGGCTCAGAGCATCTTCCTCTAAGAAATCCACATGATGTGACACCTACTAGTGGTCAGGTAAGTTTTAGCTATATGTATGTTTAAGCATGTATGTGTACACATGTATTTATATATTTCAATTACTTTACATAATATATATACTATGCACATGTATATAACCAACTATTGTACACTAAATTTGTAGGGGTTAGCCACTACTTTACAACCAGAGGATGCTTTTCATAGGAGTGATTCAGTAGATGTGACACCTAGTAGTGGTCAGGTAAGTTTTAAAAATATGTGAGTTTAAACATGCATTTATACTATTTTCATTATTTTAGATTATTATTATATATACATGCATTTATATTCACAGGGATCAGTTGTTGTCTCACAACCAGAGGATGCTCGTGGTAGTCGCTCTATTGGCATACACCTAGATGACTCCCTATTTTAGGACATGTTGCACATATCTTTTATTTGAGACTCATTCTATATGTCATTAGTATATGTTTGATATTTTCAGTTTATGATTTGAGACATATATTTGACTAGAAACATATGTATTTGATTAGATGTACTTATATTTGATTCAAGACATATATTTGATTAGAGACATATATTTGATTAGATGATATGATTAGATAATATGATTTGATTTGATTAGATGATTTTATTTGATGATATATGATTTGATTAGATGGTTTTATTTTATTAGATGATATGATTTGATTTGATTAGATGATTTTATTTGATGATATATGATTTGATTAGATAGTTTTATTTTATTAGATGATTTGATTAGAGGATTTTATTTGATGATATATGATTTGATTAGATGGTTTTATTTGATTAGATGATATGATATGATTTGATTTGAATAGAAGATTTTATTTGACGATATATAATTTGATTACATGGTTTTATTTGATTAGATTATATGATATGATTAGATATGATAAGTAATCTAACTAATTTCATCATTTTTTAGTGTCTTAAGGGGAGGTCTTAAGGGGAGGTCTTAAGGGGATCTAGAATTAATATCATAAAAAATAACTAGTTAATACATGTAACTAATGGATAATAACTATTCTAACTAATTCTAGAACTAACACATGTCATAAGTAATATAACTAATTTCATCATTTTTAGTGTCTTAAGGGGAGGTCTTAAGGGGATTTAGAAATCATAAGCATCATAAAAAGTATCATAAAAATCATTGAATAATCAAAGTATACATGTAACTAACTCTAGAACTAACACACATCGTAAGTAATCTAACTAATTTCATCATTTTTTAGTGTCTTAAGGGGAGATCTTAAGGGGATCTATAAATCATAAGCATCATAAAAAGTATCATAAAAATGATTGAATAATCAAAGCATACCTAAAATCTTTAACTAATATGCAATCTATAAAAATCATTGAATAATCAAAGTATAGATATAAAATTCTATATATTAAAACCATTGAACCATTAAATAGGTCCATCATATATCAACAAGTTATAGTCCATCATATGTTTAAATATATAAACAAAGTATAATGAAATTTAATCTAGAGATATCAAGTAGGTCCTAACACAACAAATAAGTATACATATTATACTTTTTATACCAACTCAAGTGGTTCAGACCTTTCATGGAGAACATGTAATATTCTCTCATGATCCTCACTATCTAGTCTCCACTTATGACGTCCACGTTGAGATTTAACTATATGAAGACAAATGGATGTGGCAACTGTACTGTTTCATAATAGATGAAGATAATCATGCCATTGTCTCTCCTTCAAAGATAGTATATCTATTCTAAAGATTACCTATTCCATCATGAAATACACTTGAATTGTCAACCCAGGGACGTAGGACTTGAAATGGGCCAGCATAGTTTATGCACTAAGTTCCTTTAGGAGTCATAACACCTATGCTGTAGGAAAGTAAAATGCATTGGAAGAGTCTATGCTGCTGCTACAAAACAGTAAACACACCTTGGCTAACAACAGATAATTGCAGGAAGCTTAAAAAATGAACCCAAACTAATTAATAACTTAGAACATCCACTATGATCATTTTCTACAAGTGCTACAGGAACTTCACAGTAATAATGCTGCTGGACTAATACAGTAAATCTATCTAAAAATAAGAAACTGCAAGAAATGAATCTATTCTACCTAAATCTATTCCACCTCCCAAGTGGGCCCCTTTGGTTAGTTTCAATTAACTATGAACACAACAAGTGCTTCAAAATCTTTCTTCCATTAAAATCCTTCTTTGATTACATAGAAATTGAATAATTCATGAAGAATAGAAAGAGCAATTTCTGAATCTAAATCAGCATTATCTATTTTCTCATTAGCTTACTAAGACAATCCAAATCCATTATATAGAGGATTGGATGCTTATTAAAAACATACATAAAAAGTCTTGAACAAACATTGCCAGAAAAGAAGGCGGAAGATCAACCATGGCATAGTACATTTACTGCCAAGCAACAGAATAACAACTTGCAAGAAATATAGCAAGTTGTATCCCCTATATTCTCTAGAACTCCTTTGCAGACATGGCTTATTCAACAGAACTGAACTACACTTTCTTTGCCATGACCGGTCTTCATTATCTTCCTCCTTAAATGCAGTAATCACCACTCTTTGCGTTGCTCCTCATTCTCCTGAAAAGTTAGCAACATCCGGAACACACATGAAAGATAACATTCCTACTTTTACTTAGATATTAGAACATAGCTTAAAAAAATTATATGAAATACTGCATTCTATGTATAATATTAAGAAAAATATGTCATACACACTACCCATAGGTTTAGTAGGTTCTAGCCGTCTTTGGCATAAGTTCACAAGATATTTACAACAAGTGTTTAGGAATGTTTTGTCAAAACACAAAGAGTGTGTCCAAATTATAAAAACTTATATCAAAATTAAGACATTAATATGCCTCATCATCTGCCCCCCACTATTCAAATGCTTGTCCTCAAGCATTATACTTCTTTGCCATAGCTCTGAAGTCTCTGACTGTGGTTCTCCCCTTTTTCCCACTTTTGAAGGTGTAGAAGAATCCTTTGTTGCGCTCCTAGTGATCACCTCTGTGCTCCTCAACTAGCAGGTCTAGTTTAGTAGCATTATTATCATAAAGAGGCCAAAGAAGCATAAAAGGCTGAAAGGATAAGTCCATCCATGGTTCCTTTATGATCTTTCATCCCAGTTGTATGTATTTGGTCACCCTATGAACAACTAACTCATAATTGATAGGGCTATGTGGTTTTGCCTTTTTGAAGGCATCTGGCAGTCAGTTCCACCTGTTCCTAATCCTTGAAAAAGCTCTTTGCTGTGTAAAATTTGGTAGTGTCTGGTAATCTCTATAAACCTTTTCTCTTTTTGCAAACACTTTAGCCCTAACCTTTGGTTTTGGTTTCCCATAATTTAATCTATACCAATTTGATAGAAGATCATTAGGCTTATGTGATTCAGCCCGTAGTGGCAACGGTTCAATTTTTTCAAGATCTTTGTAGGCATTTAACTGCTGGTCATAGTTTGTCTCATTGTGCATCCAAGACATTAAAGCCCTAAGGTGAACATCTCCTATGTAAAGAAGAGGATTCCACTCTGTTTCATGTGGAATTATGAAATTATGCAAATATAGTTCACACAACAAATTCTTCTGCCATGTGGGCAGAGTCTGATACACATTGTAAAAATCTTGAGTAGTTTTAAATTCACAATAAATAATTGAAATAATAGAAACTGTTCCTTCAGACAAACAGAATACACCCTTGGTGGTGGTCTACAGGTCATGACTTGGCTAGCTAAATTTAAAGCCTTATTCATCTGTTGTTTCTGTTTCTCAAGCTGTCCCTTAAGGGATTCAATTTCCTCATCTTTATCAAATATTATTTTTTGCATTTGGTCTCTTTCTTGTTTCTGCAAGGTCTTTTTAAAAATGAAGTGATTGTACAGACCAAATAATACAAACTGAATTGTAGATGAAGGAAATTCTTGGGCCATAGCTTTCTTCTTTCATTCCTTAGCAACTTGCTAGAAATAATGGGTGTACCAGGAGGATCTATAAGGTATAACAAAAACATTAGAGTATATAGGGATTGGTGGAGAGGTAGGTTGAACACTTTCAGGGGAATTTTCTATGACTACAGTAGGATTTGACTCACACATTTCTTGATCACCCTGTGGCATTCCACTGTCAGGCTTATTTTCACATGTTTCCACATTTTGGGGTTCCAACTATACAAGAGAGTCATCTGGAATATTCTCAACTTGCTGTTCTACATGAGGTTTTGATACTTGACCTTGCATGTGAGGGCTTTGGCGTACAGGAACCTCTTTAACCTCTATTGCTTTGTGGGTCCATTTTGGTTTAGATGGTGTTGGGGTAGACGATGCAGGATTAGTTGCTGCAGGAATAGACCTCTTTCTCTTTGTCACTTGAACAATGGGTTTTTGGGCCTCCCTTTTAAAACTAGGGCTCTCTTCATCAACCGTGTGTTTTCCTTTATCTATGGTAGAGCTAGGTATATCACCTTCTAAAATAGGCTCAACAATTTTATCAGTAGGAGGTAATGCTGGTTCTTTCTCTGTTTCAGCTAGATTCTGACTAGGCCCCTCAATTTCTTCCTCATTCCCTAAATTTTGCTGAACAAGGTTGGCTTGAGGCTGCAAGGTTTTAAATTCAACAAATTCTACCCATGATACAAGGGAGGAATCCCTAAGAGACCTTTCAACTAAAATTTTAACTAGGGCATGATGAGAAATAGAATTCTCATTTCCTTTTTGAGTTTTCTCGACACTTATACACAACATATTGTAAAGGAAATTGGGGACATTAACTTGAATGTTATGCCTTACACAACTGAGCAGCTTAAAATGATGAGTGTGTAAGTTCAAAAATATGCCTTCGGAGGTCAAATACCTGATGATATGGTTTGCCAATTCTGGATACGGCGCTGGGAGAGAGAGTCTCTTACACCCTTTCTTTGAGATTTCCAATGGAGGGTCACCCAGCTGAGAAAACTGTGCCCGCAATGACCTGGTGTCATGTTTATTTGGGTAATGCTCTCCATTAACTGGTAATCCTATGACTTCTGCTATCTACTCCTCAGTAGCAACCACTTTAAATCCCCATACTATGGCTTCTCCTTCATCAAATGTCCTCATAAACTCCATTGCTACTTCTTCATTGAACTTTGTTAACTATAGGAAGTAGCCAAGCCATCCACAAGCATTGAAAGTAAGGACTGCTTCCACATCCGCTAGTAGAATACCATGGACAACTAGCTCATGTCTCTGTAATTGACCTCCCATCTTCAAAATGCCTAATTTTTTAAATTTCTCTATTTTCACCACCCTGATAATTTTTACCCCCTTAACTCTCTGCAAATACCTTCTTCTCAGAATTCAAATTGATCTTTCTGAGAAATGTCGATACCACATTCTCTTAACATAGCTCCATTATGTTTGGCATGTAAAATAATGATGACATTAATTATGAAGGACATCAAGGTTTTAATTGGGAGTGTTCTTGTATAAATGATAGTCCTTTTAAGTCATGTCAAACTGAGGAAATCTTTCCCAAAATCGAAATGAAAAGGTACATCAGATACAATAAAGATTTTAAAATTAAAATAGACCACAGCCAAAGTACAACATATAACATGGACATGACTAGGGTGACATGGAGATGACACTTGGAAATAAATACACTTTCCCTACACCCCACAAAATTTTGACAAGTGTAAGGCCCTAGCCACTGAGTCTATAATTTTCATGGTATCTCCTTGTATCGAGAATCATATAAAAGAGCCCAATCTCCCACTTGGAAGTGTTTAGTCCTGATATGTGCATCATGCCATTTCTTTCATTGTTTTTGAATGATCTATGTTCTTTCCAAAGCTATCTTTCTCATTTCATCTAGTGAGTTCAAGTGGAGAAGTCTCTCTTCTTGTGCTACAGGAAGACTGATGTTCAATTCTAGAGTAGTGCGTAATATTTTATGTTCAAATTCAATGGGCAACATTGCTTCTTTGCCATACACAAGTTCAAATGGGGTAAATCTAGTTGTTGTCTTCCATGTTGTTTTGTAAGCCCAAACAGCTTCAGTTAATCTGCTGCTCCAATCCCTCCTATGTATTTGCACTCTCTTGGTCAGAATGACCTCAATTTCTCTGTTGGTGACCTCTGCTTGCCCATTTTCCTGAGGGTGATAAGGGCTAGATTTCCGGTGCCTTATGTTGTATTCTTTCATAAGTTCAGTGATCAAATTTGATGTGAACAGGGCTCCTTGATTTGTTGCAAGTTCTCTGGGAACTTCGTAGTGTGTGAATATTTCTTCATATAAGAATTTAGCTACTTTCTCATCTCTTGCATTTTTCATTGCCTTGACTTCTACCCATTTTGTTAAATAATCAGTACATACTAAGATGTAGGATTTACCATTTGATGGTGGGTCAATTGCCCCTATGAAGTCCATACCCCACTTGTCAAAGGGTGTTACAACAACCTATGGATTGAGTGGCATCTCATCTGATCTTGTTGGCTGGCCCATTCTCTGGCATTTGTCACACTTGGTGGTATAAGTTGTTGCATCCTTATGTAATGTTGGCCAGTAATATCCAATTGTAAGTATCTTTAATGCTACTCTTTTTCCTGCAAAATGGCTTCCACATGGTTCAACATGGCAGACATGTAGTATGTCATATATTTCATCTTCCTGACACATCTTCTCATGATTTGATCTGGTCCAGTATAGAAGAGATTGTTATCAATCCATGAATAATGAAAACTTTTCTCTACAAGCTTCTTCCTATCTTTTTGGGAAAAGTGTGGTGGCATTTTATTTGTTGCAAGATAGTTTTCTATATCTTCATACCATGGTGTATGGGTTGCTATATGGAAAAAATGCTCATCTGGAAATGTGTCTTCAATTGGAGTTGGATCTTCAGTAGCAAGTTGAAGTCTAGACAAATAGTCAACAACTACATTGGCCTTTCCTGGCTTATCAAAAATGGTAATATCAAACTCCTATAATAACAAGAGCCATCCTACCAATCTGCTAGTTATAATTGGTTTGTTCATCAAGTACTTTATGGCTGAGTGGTTAGTATGAACAAAAATAGGATAGCCAATTACATAATGTCTGAATTTGTTCAATGCATAAACTACAGCTAAAAGTTCCCTCGTAGTTACTATGTAGTTTAGTTCAGGGCCATGGAGACTTTTACTAATATAGTAGATTGAATTTTCAAGGTTAGCAAGCTTTTGTCCTAATACAACACCTACAACATAGTTTGATGCATCACTATGGATATGGAATGGAATAGACCAATCTGGTCCTTTAAGAACTGGTGCTATGGTGAGGAGTTTCTTAAGTTACAGGAAAGATTCATTACATGCTGGTGTCCAAATGAATTCAGCTTCTTTAGTCAGCAATGTATACAAAGGACTAGCTATTTGACTAAAATTTTGAATGAAATGCCTATAATAGCCAGCATGACCTAAAAAAGATCTTACATCCTTTGGTTTAGTGGGTATGGGAAATGTTAGGATTACCTCTATCTTGGCTGGGTCCACTTGTATCCCTGCTGCTGATATAAAATGACCAAGCACTACCCCTTCTTGCATGAGCATGAAACATTTTTCACTATTAAGTGATAGATTATGTTCTTTGCATCAGACAAGAACCTTTTCAAAATTCTTCAAAGCCTCCTCAAAAGTCACTCCAAATGCTGTAAAATCATCCATATATATTTCCATATAGTCATGTGATATGTCAGCAAAAATACTTATTACAACTCTTTGAAATGTTGCTAGAGCATTACACAGGCCAAATGGAAACACAGAGTATGCAAAAGTACCCCATGGGCATGTAAATTTAATTTTATCCTGATCCTCTAGAGCTATACTTATCTAATTATAACCACTATATCCATCAAGAAAAGAAAAATATTTCTTACCAACCAGAGTATCCAGAACTTGATCAATAAATGGTAAAGGAAAATGATCCTTCTTTGTTGCCTTATTCAATTCTTTGTAATCTACACAAATCCGCCAGTTCCCTCTCTTTTTAGGTACTATAACCTGAAGTGAGACCCATCGACTATCAGATATAGGGTATATGAAACCAACATCAAGCAATTTTTGTAGTTTAGTTTTAACTATTTCCCTGAGTGCTGGATTAATCTACCTCTGGGGTTGATGGAGTGGCAGGCACCCTTCATTGATATATATTCTATGAGTGCATAATGTGGGGCTTAATCCTTTCATATCTCCATAATCCCATGCAAAAGCCTTTTCATGTTTTTGAAGAAGCTCTGTTAACTGTTTCAGTTGTTTGGGATGTAGTTTGTTATTGACATGGAGATTATGACCTTTTGACAACTCAATAGTAGTTGTGAGATTAACCATAGTAGCTCAGAGATGGGACTTGTATCTAGTTCACATGGTAAAATTTGATGGATAATGTCTGGCTCCTTAGGTAGAAAACAATTCTCAGTATATTCCTCATATGTAGTTAGTTCCAACACAGAGCTGTCAGATATATCCTTTTCTATTACACAAGTATTATTAAGAATACTCTGAATTACTGAATCCTTCTCCTACAGCTTTAGAAAAGACTGTCTATGTAACATCATAAATTATACTAAAAAGTTTAAATCTTCCTCTCCATCTCTTAAATCTGGCCATACAGGTGTGCTTAAATCTGGTTGGGGTTGTGCTGGAGGATACATAACAAATTTCTTTATTGCTTGCCCATCTGATATGGTCATATTTTCTGACCTATAACTTATATTTGCATCAGCTATAGCTAACCATGGTCATCCTAAAATGACAGGGTAACCAACTAAGTTGACTTTTGGAGATAGAATCATAAAATCTGCAGGGTACTCTAGAGAATCTAGGGCTACTACTATGTCTTCTATCATTCCATCAGGAGTGACAGTAGAACTATCAGCAAGTTGTAGAATTGTTGGGGTAGCCCGTAATCCTTCTATGTTCATCTTTTTCATAGTATCCTTGGTCATTACATTTATAGCAGCACCAAGATCAATCAAGGCATTTTTAACTAACTAACCATTTATAATCACATTCACAACTGGACTTCCTGGATCATAATATTTAGGAATAAACAATTTTCCTAACATAATGTCAGCCAATTATCTTATAACATGGATTGTGGTTGGGTCCTTTTTCTTCCTCCTAGGATTTTTAAGACAAGCTTCTCTGATAGCTTTGCCATAAATAGGAACATCTTTAATAGCTTGGAACAAAGGAATCTAGACATGCATATTCTTTAGCTGGTCAATGATGTCAAATGATTTCTCCTCTATTTGTACAGGTTTACTTTGTATAAGCTTTTGTGGAAAAGGAGGTTCAACTGCAGTTTGATTTTGAACTAAACTAGTTACATTGGCTGGGTCAACCACTTGTGGAAGAGAAGTTGATGGTGTTGATGTTGCAGGAGGATCTGGTATTTCAGTTATTAGAGGTGGTTCAGGTGCTGGTAAGGTTGTACCAGATCTCAAATGTATATCTGCAACATTTAGAGCATAAGTAGGATACTGCTGAGCATCAGCAGCATACATTGGTTGTTGTGGCTATTGGTTATTTGGATTTGGTTGAGGTTGTGTAGGCAATTGAGTCTATTTTTGAGGTCCAAAAATTTTAGGAGGTGGCATTAGTGCAGGTGTATTTTCTGGAGGTGGTAAAGGTGGGTATCTAGTATTGTTAGACCATTGATGAGGTCCTCTCCATTGGTTTGTAGACTAGCAATTCCCTTGGGGTGGTTACCATTAGTTTAGGAACTGTGGCCATTGGAGCTATTGTGGAGGATACCATTGACTTTGTGGATTATTTTTCCAAGCATTGTTCCAATTAGGTTGATTATATTGTGGAGGACCTTGGACACTACAATTTTTCCATTGATTACTATATGGATTTGAATTTTGTAAATGTTCTTGAGGAGTACCTTGACGTGGGCCCCATGGCTGACATTGAGCAATGAAGAATACTTGCTCATCTTCTCCTTCTATCTTTAGGTACTCAATTGGAAGATGCTAGTTTTCCACATTAGCGACCAATTTGCAATGACAATCTTTCTTCTATTTTCGGCAATGTGGACAGTACTCAGCTAACTGCTCCTCAGTTTTTGCATGTTTCTTCTTAGCAGCCATTGTATCCAAATGTGTGGCGACATCATTAATGATGTCTTGCTTGAAATCAGACAACAAATTTGAAATTTCCATCTTTGAAATACCAGAGCCACTTCCTTTGGCTATCACTGAGCGAAATCCCCTTCCTTTCTTTACTGCTGACCTAGAGTAGTTCTGGCAAATCTTCTAAAGGTCATCCCATGAAGATTGGGATATAGCTCCTCCTACCATCAAATCCAATGCTTCAAGACAGTTCTCATTTACTCCTTTGAGAAAAATTAGCTTCTAGGACTCCTCCTGCAGGGTGTGTTGTGGGTTCTTTTGTAAGTTGAACATGAAGCGAGATATATAATCATCTAATTTGCTACTGCATTTGCCCCCAAGCCCATAAACCATTTTAAACCTGACTCTTTTAATGTGGCTGGGAATAATTTTAGCTTGTGACTGTCATTATTATAGTCAAAGCTCCAGCACAAGATATCAAATTCAAACAGGAAAGTATCAGGATCCTCTATGATGAGACCATAAAACTTTGGTAATGCTGATGCAGGTATATTTTTGAGATTGGGATTATTGACTAGACTCGGTATTGGAAATGGAAATGTGGGAGCTGCCATAGCTGGAGTTATGGGATATTGAAATTGTTGCTAGAAATTGGTCATTGTTGGGGAGTTCTGAACAGTAGGTGGTCCTAAAGTGGAGTTAGTATAGAAGCTGGCCAATATTTCCTCAAATAGACGTAGGTCAAATGTTTTTTGGATGTCTTCTTCTACTAAAGATGATGATGCAGTAAACTCTGGGCTTGCATCTAGAAATGGCAATTCAGGTTCTTCAAATTCTTCTTTTGGTTTCATAGGCTCCTTAGGAAGGAATCTGCCATGGACATCTCTCCTTCTTCGATGCATGCAAAAAATTAGTGACTTGGTAATCAAGCTCACAACTTTGCATTTCCTAGCTAACAAACTAATCTGAAAATAAATGACTCGTGAAGGTTCCTAGCTTGACACCATCCCTGGCAATGGTGCCAAAAATGTACAATTTCACAATAGATGAAGATAATCATGCCATTGTCTCTCCTTCAAAGATAGTATATCTATTTTAAAGATTACCTATTCCATCATGAAATACACTTGAATTGTCAACCTAGGGATGTAGGACTTGAAAGGGGCCAGCATAGTTTGTGCACTAAGTTCCTTTAGGAGTCATAACACCTATGCTACAGGAAAGTAAAATGCATTGGAAGAGTCTATGCTGCTGCTACAAATTACTAAACACACCTTGGCTAACAACAGATAATTGCAGGAAGCTTAAAAAATGAACCTAAACTAATTAATAACTCAGAATATCCACTATGATCATTTTTTGCAAGTCCTGCAGGAACTTCATAGTAATAATGTTGCTGGACTAATATAGTAAATCTATCTGAAAATAGGAAACTACAAGAAATGAATCTATTCTACCTAAATCTATTCCACCTCCCAAGTGGGCCCCCTTGGTCGGTTTCAATTAACTATGAACACAACAAGTGCTTCAAAATCTTTCTTCCATTAAAATCCTTCTTTGATTACATAGAAATTGAATAATTCATGAAGAACAGAAAGAGTAACTTCTAAATCTAAATCAGCATTATCTATTTTCTCATTAGCTTACTAAGACAATCCAAATCCATTATATAGAGGATTGGATGCTTATTAAAAACATACATAAAAAGTCTTGAACAAACATCACCAAAAAAGAAGGCGGAAGATAAACCATGACATAGTACATTTACTGCCAAGCAACAGAATAACAACTTGCAAGAAATATAGCAAGTTGTATCCCCTATATTCTCTAGAACTCCTTTGCAGGTGTGACTTATTCAATGAAACTGAACTGCGCTTTCTTTGCCATGACTGGTCTTCATTATCTTCCTCCT
The DNA here is from genome assembly GCA_027943335.1 of Chamaecyparis obtusa. Taxonomy (NCBI): domain Eukaryota; kingdom Viridiplantae; phylum Streptophyta; class Pinopsida; order Cupressales; family Cupressaceae; genus Chamaecyparis; species Chamaecyparis obtusa. The sequence goes on from BSBK01013342.1 coordinate 31,191, forward strand.
TAAATGCAGTAATCACCACTCTTTGCGTCGCTCCTCATTCTCTTGAAAAGTTAGCAACATCCAGAACACACATGCAAGATAACATTCCTACTTTTACTCAGATATTAGAACATAGCTTAAAACAGTTATATGAAATACTACATTCTATGTATAATATTAAGAAAAATATGTCATACACACTACCCATAGGTTTAGTAGGTTCTAGTTGTCTCTGGCATAAGTTCACAAGATATTTACAACAAGTGTTTAGGAATGTTTTGTCAAAACACAAAGAGTGTGTCCAAATTATAAAAACTTATATCAAAATTAAGACATTAATATGCCTCATCATCAACTACTAGGTGACTATATTGAAACACCTTATTGTCTAGTTTGTAATCAACAAAGTGAATACCATGTTGAATTACTTTGATTTTCTTGAAATATGTTCCCTCTAAAACAATTGAACCTGCAGGTCACAAATTTTAACAATATATAAATTTAAACAAACTCAATTTGAAATTTGTTAAAAGGTTGAAATTTAAAATTTAAAAATTAAGTTCAATATATTGATGTAAACCATATACAAACCTACGGGGAACAACATTTCATCACTTTCTTCAGGTTCAAGTAACTTCATCCTCTTTGCAGTACAACGCAGTAAATAATAACCTTCTACATTTCCACGCTCAACAATCACTGTAAAGACATCTCTTGCACAATAAATTTATATATACATGTGTGAGATCTTAAAATAAATACTTAGTTCAATCTATAGATCTATCTATCTATCTATACATGCAACTCAATGTACCCATATAATGTGAACTATATATACTTACCAATTTTGACCAATCCTGAGATATGATCGTAATCAGTAGAAATCAAAGGAACATCATCAAAGTTTTCATCTTCATCTCTATCAAATGTATCAGTAACAACTAGTGGCACTAGATTCCATGCGCCTACATATCCACGGTCTTGATTGATACATTCCTCATAATTGTCAACAATGCAGTGACAACAAAAGTATGAGTAGTCCCTAGTGTTCAACATCCAATTGCGATAATTTGTACTCATAACTGAATGCAAAGATCACGTCTTTTCTATCCTATTGCAACCATGCATAATTTTTCTATCCACACCTAAAAAAATGCATATATAATACATTCTATATAAATATAATCTGAATAAAAAATATCATAAAAATTTTAAACACTTTCAAATAATTTATAAATGTGTGCATACCTTTTATCTCCCAAAATTTTCTATATGGCACCGCCTAGGTCAATCCTAATGATGTGTCATTCTCATTTGGTGCAAAATGTGTCTTGCACCATTCAACCACATCATGTGCATTTTTTATATGCACTCCCTTATAATTCATTTGATACTTTTGTATAACACGTTTGATGCAAGCTCCGACACCATCATGTTCACCTTTTCCATGCCCACTCTCAAAGAAACTCCAGACACGTGGTATGTTTTCATTACGATGATATCTACATAGTGCATAAAATGGTCTTGATGATTTGAATTGTGCAGCACATCCATCTAACCAAACATAATGTTTATCAATTTTTATACCTCTTTCTTTCAAATTTGCAAAAAACATCTTGAAGTAGTGGTCCACATAATGAATTTCATGCTCTCTATCATCACTTATATAAAAATGATATTCCTTCTTGATGACCTGTGCTTCAAATGTGCTCTGAATGCCATCCAAATCTAATTGTGTGTGTCGATAACACACATGTACCATAATAGTAATTTTCTCTGAAAAATAGTATTATGACTGAATTGCCTTTTGATGAACAAAAGAATAATTTTCTACAAAATCAACAACAGATACAATAGTTCCAAGTGGGAAATTGTCTCTCAGTGTTTGAAATTGTTGTGCTTGCCACTTTGCAAAAAAAACATGATGAATGTAGGGTTGAATCAATTTTTTAATTTTTTCCATAAATACTCCAACATTTATCTCCTCTTCAACATATTCTAACTTTTTGGATTCTTTCCCAAATTTTGTTTCATTCTTTACATATTTGTAACTCTTGTAATTTACCATCTTTGTTACATCAATATTTTCATTTTTCAAAGGAAAAAGAGACAAATTGACACATGTTTGGCATATTCCTTTTATGCAATTTATTTGTCCAGCTACATCATCTCTTTTGTCACATAAAATGGATGAGATGAACTCACTTCATCTAGTAGGAGGAGCCTTTTCAAAACCATAAGTGCCTTCTAAAAACTTTTTAAAAACCTAATAGTGGAGATCAAATTCAATATGATAATGACAACAACAAGTTTCAAACACTTTGTTTGTCCTGATATAATATGGCTTCAATCTTTCAAACAATGTTTGCCCAATCTTTATATTAGGATTTGAACTACAAAATGACACATACTTTTCATGTTGTGTTGTGTCCAACCAATGTTTTGTATGATATTCATATTGATTAGCTGAAATTCTATGTCTGATAACATCTCTAGTGTTTGATGAAGGACATGTATTATCATTCCAAAATGATGTGACCAAATTTTTTTTTCCTTCATCAATCCTATCAGAATGAGGAGCTCTACACATGATTGCCCAATTTCCTTCCAAGGTGCTATCATCCAAAAGTATTCTTCTATTAACATATCATGATATTTTTTTCCTATTAAAACCAAACTAAGATGAAACTAAATATATATGTCTTTTTCGTCCCATAGTGTTACCTACAATGGATGTCAACATAACTTTTCTTGTAATGGACTTATCTATAGTTCGAGATCGCTTCCCTAGCTGGTTCAAACCTTTCTAAAGATTTTCAATCATATCAGTTTGCATGTCAACAACTTTTCTCTTCTTTGATGATGTGTCTATACCCAATAATTTTAATGCCCCCTTCCAACTTTTTGTTTATAAGTATAAGTGAAAGCAATTGAGCTTGTTCAAGTGTTTCAAAATTATCAAATTTACCCAATATTTCTCTTGCTATCATTTTCATTGATCTCTTCTTAGCAAGACTTAAGGGTTGATCATTAGCAAGTGATCTCAAATTATCCACATCCATTGTAACTAAATGATCTAAGTTTCTATAATTAATATTTTTCTTTACAGTTTGAGCTAAATTTAAAAGTTCATGCATACCAGTAGGAGCATGTGATGTTGACCCTTCTCCAACATCAATTGTTTGAGCTTCCATAGGGAGTAGTCTCGACCCTTCTTCAATGTGCAATTCTTCGACTTGACTTGACCCTCCTACTTCAACTTGTCTTTCAGCTTCGTTAGTTTTATGATAATATGTCAATGCAGCATCACGATTTTCTTTGTTCAGTACTGGGTGACCTTTTCCTAGAAGATTTACTTTGTCTTCCCTTCTTGTTCCACATTTCTTTGAGCTCCAAAAAATATCTTCCACAAGATCATCAACAAAAATTTTCTTCTTCAAAAAATATTTTAATCTAATATTTTTCCTCTCCAAAATTATGCCTTTGAAAAAATAGAAATATCAATCCTCCTTCAAAAAATGCCTTCAATAATAGAAAATGTGAATTTATTAATTTCAATTTGATATAAAATAGAACCAAAATGTTTTACTTTTATACCATTCCAAATTTTTTTTACAAAATAATTTTACTAGCTGACTTCACTCGAAGTACATACTTTGTGCGAAGTACCCAAGGAAAAATTTTGACGGGTGTCTTTTTTGCCGATATTTTCACTTGAGAGGCTTTGTACGAGGGATCTTCAATCGAAGACCCTCAAGAGTCTTCGTGTGAAGGAGGTCTTTGCACAAAGAACCCAAAACTAAAATTTTTGCCCTCAGAAAATAACTGAACTTCAGAAAAATGGTCTTCTGAGGCCTAAAAACAAGGACTAAACAAGATGATTTTTTTAAATAGATGATTTCAAATGATGCTATTTGGAACAAGCTTTCTAATTAATATAATTTTAATACATATTGAGTTCATTATCACTTTTAAATATTACTTTAACTAAACATAGGTTGTTTGGTCATTCAACAACCTGTCTCTTCAAGACTTCGGGAAAAATAGTAAATTATTAAAAAAAATTATAAAAAATATGTAGGAAAAGTTTATTTGTGTTACCTTTATATGAAAAAAAGAAAAAAGAATTTCAATATACACATATCAAGTTAGAGTGATCCAAGTGACCTTATGTCTAAATTACAATTACTATCACTTTAAAACTAATAAACTATGAAATATTGATCCAAAATGAATAAAACCAATTGCATCCTTTAGATATTCAAGTTAAAAATATAATCTTGAAAGAATTATATCATTATCATATTTTAAAAAAAAGTTATGCTGATCCAAGTGACAGTAACTCCTTAAAAACATACTTTTTTCACGCAAACCACTTTTCGAAGGAGAAGGAAAAATGAATTTAAATAATTTTTTTATTTATTTATTTAAAATATATTTAGAAATTAGAAAGAAAATTCTAAAAGACTCTAGTTTACATCATCTTCAAATTTCTAATAGTTTTGCGGCAACAGATATTCAAAAGTGAAATTTTTTCTCAGAATGTTGAACTATGTGTCAAAGTTAATCAAAAAGTGGGACTCACTATTGTGGGACCACCCATATATATATATATATATATATATATATATATTATATATATATATATATATATATATATATATATATATATATATATATAAGTCATCTATATATATATACATTTTTTTTCAATCACATTTTGGGCTGGCCGGTTTGGTCTTTCATTCTTGTGTACTCTAATAACAAAGCCCTCCTGCCTATTTCATACATTCAGGCAAGCTTTGCACAAGAGGTTTGTTAAGATGAGGCATCCTATCAGTATCATCCTAAGCATTTTGTCATTTTGTTAGTTCCTCTCACAAATATATATGCATATTTATATATATATAGAGGATATACTTTCTTATTCTGTTTCTTCTGGCATCTTGCTAATTGTAGAATTATATCATGTTATGAATTATTTTGTAGCTTTCTTCAACCATTTCTCTATTCTTGCTCTAATAGCTGGTTTTGTAAGGATGTACTCTTTAGTGTATCAGCCTAAGCTTGCCTTCAAGACTAAATCCCCTTATGAAGCCTATTATTATATGGTATAAGGTATTTAGAATTCCAAGGGTCAAATGTGTTCTCATTGCCTTATATATTTCCTATATATAATATATATATATATATATATATATATATATATATATATATATATATATATATATATATATATATATTATATATATAATATATATAATATATATATATATATATATATATATATAATATATATAATATATATATATCATCTCAAAATGGAAGCACTTGCATGTTAAGAGCATTTAGCCCTTTGAGTCGAGAGAGATCTTTGAGTAAGTGGTTTGGGGTCATGTAAGCACCTTGATTGGGTTTTTGCATGTATTTGGCTTTCTCCCGCTTTCCACTTCTTCTCTGCACTTGATTTCTTCATTCTAGGTGAAATTAGGGTTAAGGTTTTAAGGACTTTCCTGATTTTCCTTCTTCTATGACTCCATTTTCTAGGTAGGGTTCAAAAATGAGACCTCCTAGTCTTCATCACATCATTCCAAGGATTTTCTATCCATTCCTGACACTGGGTCCTGCTCAGACATCAAATTCTACATTTCTGGCACCCCTGGAACTCCTGTTACAGAATCTGGCAAAGTTAGGGTTTGAGGTCAAAGTCAACCTCGACCCTAACTAGGTCAGGGTCAACCTTGACCTGACCAGGTCAGGGTTGACCTTGACCTTGACCTCTTCCTACCAAAATTTTAGAGTTTTCATTTGTTGGTAATTTAGTTTTTTGGAAAGTTATTTCCTGCTTCCAGGTCAGCTGTTTCAGCTCCGAAACAATAAATCCTTTAATGGTATTTAATCAAGGTATATTTTCTAAAGGTGAGGACCTAATTGTGATTTAATTCTTCAAGGTGGTCCATCTAGAGGAGTGTGCCCTAGATCACTATAAAAGGAGGCCTTCCTCTCTCATTTTCATATCAAGTTGACATCACTCAATCAAGCAAGTCTTCAAGCATTCAAGTGTTCAAGTATTCATCCATCAAGGAGTTCCATTGTTAGCTATTGAAGGATTCAATCTCCTTGGAGCCCCCTTAAAGATCCCTCCTTCTCCATTCATTCAAACCTTCTCATATGCAAAGATCAAATCAAGATTGGTGTTGAAGATCAAAATACCATTGATTGGAGACATCCTACATTCATTGAAGCATTCTCACTTGTGGATTTGAGGATTCAAATCCTCTACAAGGACTTCAACATAAGCGAGGTGATTTGTTTCAATTACTTTGTTTATGCACCATATATTTCAATTCAATTTCAAGGTTAATTCCTAAATTGGGGTTTGACTAAGGCAAACCCCCCATACAATCAAAAACCTACATTTTCTTGCAGGTATAGGTGTGAAAACTTGAATTTGAGAGCAAATTCGGATACCCTTTTCAGCAATCTTTCAGGATTTGTGAACAAAATCGAAATTGAACTTCAAATAAATAATGTGGTCTTTGACCTTTGAAAAGGTCAAAGTCGACCTGTGTAAATTTGGAGAAAAGATTTTTGAGTTTTGTCCACCTCGACATTTCCTGTCCAGAACAGGTGACGGAATCTTCAGAAAGTTCATACAGAAGCCAGAATTCAACATTTTCCAGATCTACCCTAATTCAAGGTTAGTATTTGCACTTCAATTATTTTAGATTTCAAGCTTAATCCAACTATAGGGAAGTATAGGATTTATTCTTTCTTTCATATTTTTCATAGATTAATTCGATTGTGTATTAACCTCTTGGTTGATCAAATTGGATCTCTCTTTTGGGAATTTGGATTTAGGAGTGAATCTTACATTTTCCCCACACACATACACAAATAGTGGTGATTCCAAATTACAACTATTCATTTTGGTGAACCTGATTAGCTTACTCTCTTTCTTTTTGGTGTTAGATTTCCTTTTATCTTGTAGTATTAGATTTGTCCTTTGTGATTGATCTTGTATGCTAATTAGATTTCATATTCATCCTTTATGTGTTCTTAGTTTAGTTCATTTTCATTATATTTTTTTATGAGCTTTACTACCACTAGTCCTACTTATAACATTCCAATTAGAAGAAGTCATAGACTCATGGGTGCATTTGAGCCTGAATCTTCTCCTTTCCTTAGGATCCTTGATGATAACTTGATTCTTCATGATTCTAATCCTACTATGGAGCAAAAATCTTCTCACTCATCTCATGATGAGGATGATGCTTTAAGGGTTCCTCCTAAACAAGTCCAAAAAATTTCCACTAAACTTGATAAAATGGGTAATTGGCTTCTTCAAGAAAACCATGGTCAAGATTCTATTCAAGCTAAAGAAAGTTCTCCGTGATAGTGATCAAGGTGTTAACCTCTTGCATGGTATTACTCATCTTGTGCATTCCAATGTTAAACCTTTAACTCAAGAGGCTCAAGATTTAGGTTTCACTGCTCCTATCACTAGTGTTGAACCTCCTTCTACTCCTTTACCTAGTATTCCTATCTATACTCCTCCTTTGGGGACTGTGACGGTTCCCTCCATTCTATGAGTGTTCCTCCCATGTACCTTCCTACATCAAAACCTTCATATCATAGTGTTCCTTTCACTTATTCCAATTCGCTTCGAACTATAGTTCCTAGTGTTCCTCCAGTTGTGTCTTTTATTCCTGCAGCTTCTTACACTTTACCTAGTGTGTCTAATGTTGCTACTCGTATTTCCTCTACTGATTCCACCATCATCAGTTTGGCTCAAACTGTATCATCCTTACAACAACAACTTGCTTCCTTAACTCAAAACAAGTTTAGTATTCCTACATGTGACATGGGAAGTCCTTTGTCTAGGGATATTATCCAAACTCATGTTCCTCAGCAAGTCGATATACCTCATCTTGAGAATTAGAATGGAAAAGGAGATCTTGTTCATCATGTTAAAACATTCCAAATCCTTTGTAGTGATTATGCTCATGACCATAGGATTTTAGCCAAACTGTTTGCTCGAACCTTTCGTGACAAGGCCTTACAGTGGTATTGTTCCTTGCCTCCTTATTCAATTGATTCCTTTCCACAACTTGCTAATGCCTTTATTCAACAATTTCAAAACAATATTGGTCTGCAAGTGTCTTTGACTAATTTAATGCATTGTAAACAAAGTGCTAAAGAAAAAATGACTGAATTTATTGGTAGATTTAAGCATTTGCATGCTCAGATTTCTTATCCTATTCCTGATATTGATATTCAATGTATGTTTATTTCAAATTTGCAAAGGATATTAGAGATAAGGTTCTGCTTACTGAATTTACCTCGTTTCAACAACTTTGTGCAGTGCTTCATCATTATCAATTACAAGTGAGTCAATTTGAGAGCAACACTCCAATGGCTCCTATTTCCATTGATAAGAGTGATGTTGCTCCTAATCCAAATAAGTTTCAAAATTCAATAATTATGTCAAGATAAACAAACAAGCGAACCTAGTTGCTGATTAGGTTGTTGTTGCATCTCATAATGCCACTTTTGCATCCACTTCTTTTTTATTAAATCGTACATTTACTCCTCTTTCTAAAACTTTACATGCTATTATGAATAGGTTGTTAGCTGCTAATATGATTACTTTACCTCCTATTCGACCTCTTTTACCTACTACGATTGCATCTAAATCTTTTGATCAAAATGCTTTTTTGTCAATATCATCGTCAAAATGGTCATGATACTGAGAGATGTTATTCTTTAAGACATAAGGTCCAAGATCTCATTGATGCTAAAGCTTTATCTGTTGATACTCTGGATAGTAGTGGGAATCAATCTGTCTCTCCTCCTAATCAGAACCTTCAAATCTATACGAATCCTTTACCTACACATGATACTAATACTATTGCTCAACAATCTACTATGGAAATTGTATATGATTCAAATATGGATGATCTTAATCACGTCGTTAATCAAGTGGAGCATGTTGCTAAGTCTATATCTCCACCTCAACCTTCACTTCAAGTTCAATCTCAACCTCAGGATAAACCTAAACCTAAAGTAAAACCTCAACCTAAACATCAACAAAATTTTTAGGATAAAAGACCTCAGGAACTTTTGATTACCTTTGATGATTCTGAGATTACTAAGGCTCCTGATGGTCCCCTTTACATTGCTACTAGGGTTGCTCAGATACCTACTCATGGTTGTCTTGTTGATCCTACCTCCTTAGTCAATGTTATCACTGAAGAAAATATTTTTATGAAATGCTTACAACGTGACTTCTATGATACATCGGATGTGTGGATTCAAACTTGTAATGGTTTTCTTTATCCATCATTTGGTTCTATTACTTTACTGGTTGAACTTTTTGGAAAACTTGTGAACACTACCTTTGTTGTGGTTCCTACTTTTGATCAATTTCAAGTTAAGCTAGGTTTGCCTTGGTTAACTATCATCATGTTGTGTCTTCACCTATACATAAGTGTCTTAAGTTCATTCATGATGGTGAAGTGAAGATGATCAATCATAGTCTATATCGACCTTCTAGGCCTAGAGATTGTGCTGCTCTGGATTTCTTTTGGCCTTCATTACCTAATTCATGTCCTCCTCATCCTGATAATCTTTTTCAATCATATCAAGCCTATAAGCATTGTAAGATTCTTCAATTAAGCACACCTCCTATGGATCTTAATCATGGTCTTTTACCTACACCTTTGATACCTCCTTCAACTATGGCTTCTTGTTCTATTAATCAAGTTCCTCCTACTAAATCTATCAAAGATCCTATGATTGCTCCTCCTATGGTTGATAATCCTATTGATCTTCCTACAGAACCTGTGAAGGATCCTGCGATTGTTCCTCCTAGTTCTCAACCTATTTCAAATAAATCAAAATGTAACCGATCTGCTAATGAACATCGTAAAAAGTGTCGTGCTCATGCTAAAGCTAAAAGATCTCTACTTTCTGTGGATGCACCTATGCATAATGTTGTTACTAATAATGATGTTCACATGCATGATTATGATGATTCTATTTGTATCTTAGATCCTATTTTGATTAATTTGGATGACGAAGATACTCTTTATGATACTGATAATGTTACTGATGAATATGAGACTATTGACATTGACATTGATTTGTCGAATATGCTTTCATCTCAATTAACTCTTACACCTAGTATCGAACATAGTGATTCTCAAGAGGATCCTTGTTTGGAACTGGCTATCATTCCTACTATATTGGATATAGTCCCTCTTGCGAGTTACCCACCTACCCTAAATGATATACAATGAGATGGGGAAAGTAGGTGGCATGCTTGATCGACTTGTCCTTTGTGTAGCTTTATTGTGTGTTTGCCTGCTGTACTATGCTTCTCCCGTAATGTATTTTCTAAATGTTGTTAGATTCTTTTATACGATCCTTGTTACTCAGTTGGTACAAGGTGATGAAGGAATCAAAACTATTGTTCAAATTCCTCTATATGTATATCTATTCTTCTATGCATTGTTCAATGTTATGTTGTAACTGTGCTATTGTTTGTAAATGTTTCCTTGTGTAATCTGCTTGGATTCGAGATATGGTAGCACTAAATCTTTTTGGTCTCCATGTCATGGTTCGAAAAGATTCTTCTTCGTATATCTTATGTGATCTTTCCTCCTTTGTGATTGTAGTTCTACTTTCTTTGGGGAATGATGTCAATTCATTTGCAATAATATCATATATATATTATCTGATGATCATACTGACCCCATGGTAGGTAGATCCCTTTCATGTTCTTTGTATGTTTCTGTGATATTTCCCTTGATTTTTCTTCATCTGGGGGAATCTCGATGTGGAAACGTAATTAGTGGAGTTGTTTATGTTTCTGTTAAAGCCATTGCTCCTGTTAAAGTGTCAGCAATGACTTTAACGTGGGGGCATACACTCTGCTCACTTATTACACACACGTACTTATGAAAAATTCAAAACATGCTAAATCTTCTAAAGGTAACACACATAAGTTGCTAAATCCTAAGGAAGACACACACTTTAAATTTACTTTTCAATCTTTCTTTTTGGATTAGGAACTAATCCTTAAAGTATGGATTTATATTAGGATCTCTTGATCCCTCCAGTTTCAAATACACATATATTGTGATCCCTTAAGGTCGGAAGTGTACTTAAGACTGGATCTCTTTTGTTTTTTATTTATTCTTATGGAATAGAATATTTCTAAGGATAAATCCTTGATGGGTTGACTAGTGAGTAGCCACATTCACTAGGCAGTTCGATTCCATCTTTCTGGTTGCACCTTTTTCCTGTGTGGTTCACAATGGGACATAAGTTCTCGTTGGGCGAGGTAATCACACTTTTTCTTTCTCTCTTTAGAGATGTCTCTCTTATTTGTGATCTAAGAGTCAATGAAGACTTGAGTCCTTGGGGGCTTGGGATTTCTCTTTGTCCCTTAGATTATGATAAGATTATCTTGTTATTTTTATCTCCTTTACCAAGAGTTTTCATTGAGTCCATACTCTTGCTAAAGTGGGGCCTTAATGTATCATCTTAAAATGGAAGAACTTCCATGTTAAGAGCATTTAGCCTCCGAGTAAGTGGTTTGGGGTCATTTTAAGCACCTTGATTGGGTCTTTGCATGTATTTGGCTTCTCCCCGCTTTCCACTTCTTCTTTGCACTTGATTTCTTCATTCTAGGTGAAATTAGGGTTAAGGTCTTAAGGACTTTCCTAATTTTCCTTCTTCTATGACTCCATTTTCTAGGTAGGGTTTAGAAATGAGACCTCCTATTCCTTCATCACATCATTCTGAGGATTTTCTATCTGTTCCTGACACTGGGTCCTGCTCAGACATCAAATTCTGCATTTCTGGCACCCCTGGAACTCCTATTGCAAAATCTGGCAAAGTTAGGGTTTGAGGTCAAAGTCAACCTCAACCTTGACCAGGTTAGTTTCAACCTCAACCTTGACCTCTTCTACCAAAATTTCAAAGTTTCATTTGCCAGTAATTTAGTTTTCGGGAAAATTATTTCCCGCTTCTAGGTCAGCTGTTCGGGCTCTAAAATGATAAATCCTTTAATGGTATTTAATCAAGGTATATTTTTTAAAGGTGAGGACCTAATTGGGATTTAATTCTTCAAGGTGGCCCATCTAGAGGAGTGTGCCCTAGATCACTATAAAAGGAGGCCTTCCTCTCTCATTTTTCATATCAAGTTGACATCACTCAATCAAGCAAGTCTTCAAGCATTCAAGCAAGTCTTCAAGCATTCAAGTATTCAAGTATTCATCCATCAAGGATTTCCATTGTTAGCTATTGAAGGATTCAATCTCCTTGGAGCCCCCTTGAAGATCCCTCCTTCTCCATTCATTCAAACCTTCTCATATGCAAAGATCAAATCAAGATTGGTGTTGAAGATCAAAATACCATTGATTGGAGACATCCTACATTCATTCAAGCATTCTTACTTGTGGATTTGAGGATTCAAATCCTCTACAATGACTTCAACATAAGCGAGGTGATTTGTTTCAATTACTTTGTTTATACACCATATATTTCAATTCAATTTCAAGGTTAATTCCTAAATTGGGGTTTGACTAAGGCAAACCCCCCATACAATAAAAAACCCCCATTTTATTGTAGGTACCAATGTAAAATATTAGATCTGAGAGAGAATTTGGATACCCTTTTCGACAATCTTTTAGGATTTGCGAACAGAATCAAAATCAGACTTCAAATAAATAGTGTGGTCTTTGACCTTTTAAAAGGTCAAAGTTGACTGTGTGAATTTGGAGAAAAGATTTATGGGTTTTGTCTGCCTCGACATTTCCAGTCCAGAACAAGTGATAAAATCTTTAGAAAGTTCATACAGAAGCCAGAATTCAGCATTTTCTAGATCTTCCCTAATTCAAGGTTAGTATTTGCACTTCAATTATTTCAGATTTCAAGCTTAATCCAACTCTAGGGAAGTATTTCTTTCTTTCATATTCTTCATAGATTGATTCGATTGTGTCTTAACCTCTTGGTTGATCAAATTGGATCTCTCTTTTGGGAATTTGGATATAGGAGTGAATCTTACATTTCCCCACACACATACACAAATAGTGGTGATTCCAAATTACAACTATTTAATATAATATATATATATATATATATATATTATATATATATATATATATATATATATATATATATATATATATATATATATATATATATATATATATATATATATATATATATATATATACATACATACATACATACATACATACATATATTTATATATATTTATATTTATATATATATTTATATATATATACATATGAATATATATATATATATATATATATATATATATATATATATATATATATATATATATATATATATATATATATATATATATATATATATATATATATATGTATATGTATGTATATACATATATATATATACATATATATACATATATATATATGTACATATATATATATACATATGTATATATACATATATATACATATATATACATATATATACATATATATATATATGTGTGTGTGTGTATATATATATACATATGTATATATACATATAAATATAAATACATACATATATATATATACATACATACCATACATACATATATATATATATATATATATATATATATATATATATATATATAGTAAAAATAGGTTTTGAATGGAACCTGAAACCATTTACAATAAAGCATAAGTATATAGCATTAAATTCTTTCAAAAAGAAATGCTTGCTGGAAGAACAAAAGCAGGACCCAAAACAACCCTAGAAATGACAACAAAAACAAAGAAAAACAATTTCTAGCAAAACTACCAGTAACTCCCAGCTGTCCACTAGACCAAATTATTTATTTTTTTATCATTTTCTCTTCCTTCATCTATAGGACCTCCATCTTCTGGATAGCATCTTTCAGGTCCTTCAGTTCCTTTGGCTTTTCAGGGTTCTTCCTCTGAGTGCGCTCTCTAGTTCTCATTCCAGGACCAGTATTCTCAACATCATCATCAATATTAATGGTCATTTTTTCCAGCTAGCTTTTTTCCAGGTAGTTGTGCAGTATATTCAAGTTCATGACAGTAGCACTAAGTCCCTCATTGCTGTGATTCAGGACCTCATTTATCATTTTCCTGTTGTTACTGATTTTAGCCTTAATATCTTTAACCTTGTTTTCAACTATCTTATTGATTTCAGCAACTATATCATCCTTCCAGTTTTTATTATTTACCTTATCCAAAACCTTATTCTCTAGCTTCTCTAGCTTGGTAGTCAAGGTGCTTCATAGTTTTTTCATAGCCTAAAGGTGGAGCTTCATCTCCTGCATCTCCCACTTGATCCATTCCAGATTAGTGCCCTGACCTTCAGTTTTGTTATCCTCTTCCAAATTAGTAGCACCCATCAGGAGGCCAAAGGTGTCCCTCCTTATGGCTATTACCCTCCTCAATGGTGGCCTGGTCCATACAATCGTCAGGTTCATTTTTTTCCTCTTCTTTTTTATTAACAACAGGGGCGTTCTGACCAGCCTCCCTTTTCTCTTCAGCCTGACCCAGTAGGAGGCCTAAGGTGTCCTCCTTATCCTCTTTGCTAACTAGGTCCTTTCCTTCCTCAAAATTGGTAAGGCCATCACCTTTTTCTTCTTCAGTAGGGAAATCCTGAGCAGCTTCCTTATCATCTTCAGTAGGGGAGTCCTGGGCATCTTCTTCCCCCTCTTCAGCTCCTTCCTCTTCTTTTTCTTCCTCTTGATTATCTTCTTCTTTATCTTCATCTTCTTCCTCCCTATCATTTTCCATAATGTCATTCATGTCCTCTTCCTGCTCTTTCTCTTCAAGATTCATGTCCTCTTTTTCTTGGACTCTCTCCTCATCATTACAATAATCCACCTCCACATTTTCTTCTTCAGCTCTTCCTGTTCCCTGAGAAAGTGGGCTATTTTCATTAGCATCATCTCCGCTGACCATTTCTTTCTCCTTACCCCTTTTATTATCGTGTTCATCACTACTCTCAGAGATTTTTTTCTTGTTTTTCTTCCTCTTTTTGTTGGATTTTGCCTTTCTATCAACCTCTTTGGTCTCCTTTCTTTTGCCAGTGACCCTTTTAGGGATTGGGTCTGGGATAAAATCCCTCACATAGTTAGCAATGAGAAGAATCAAACCCTCTTGCAACACAGGATTACTCACTTTCTTCCTATGCTCCATAATGCTACTGTTCAGAGAGCTCAAAAGAAAGTATGAAAAAGAAATCCTCTTATTGTGCCTAAAGTGATTGGCCAGAACAAAATGCAAGTTGCAGATTTTAGAGTAGCGCCCATCGAGTGTAAAGTACTTGATCATAACCTTCAACATTTTAGCCAAAAATCCTTAATTTTAGTAATGTCCACATAATCCCCTTTTCCTTTCATCATAAGAGATTTTTCATCAGCATTTTTTGGGAAGAGATTAAAAGCTTCAATACCTAGTCGATGGTTGCCTCTATGGAAATGGGTTCCCTCTAGGGGTAAGCCAATAATTTCGGCCATAAGGGAAAGAGTAAGGGGGAAATATTTGCCCCATAAATTGACTTTACCTCTAACACAACCATCAGAAAACAAGGAATTTACCTATTTATCATAGTCATGAAGCTTTTCCATGTACTGAGTAACCCCTCCTTTTCTCAGCTTCTTCCAGGCTTTCCTCTCTTGTCTCCACTTCTTACAGTCAAAGGGCTCCTTTCTCTTCAGACCCCCTCTCATTTTATGCTTTCTACTTCTATTCTAGTTTAGCTTCTTACCAGTAATCTTTGTCTCACAACTTTTCTTTATATTGCTTTCTTGATTACTTAAAATAACATAGAATCCATGTCTCATTAACACTAAAATAATTATCCCACACTTCGCCTTACATGAAGCCTTCCTCGATAATTGTTTCATCCTTGTCATCACAATTTTAAGTGATTTTCCCTTCATTGTGATTAATTTTATCGTAAGTGATTAGACTTATGATATCGGCATTTAGATTTGCTTCCCCTCTCCATGTTTTAATGATGTCACTCTAGGTAACTTCATTTGCCAACCTGTTCACTAGTTTATTACCTTCACGGTATATATGAGTGATGTGGAATTCCTCAAATGAGTTGATTATCATTTTGATTTTGTTTATTATATGATCTATAGTCCAGGAGCTCACAGACTTCCCTTTGATACAATTTATTATATTGAGGGAGTCACCTTCGAGCCATAATTTTGAACAACCCATATCTTTAGCCATCTTCACCATTTAAAGTGCCGCCTCAGCCTCCACCACGTGGTTAGTTTGAATTCCCAATAGAACAACAATAACGCCAAGGAAATTACTAGCCCAGTCTCTTATGAGGCCTCCCCCTCCAGCCCTTCCATGGTTTCCTCTAGCATAACCATCAAAGTTATGTTTTAACCATCCGAGGGAGGAGCAGACCACATAACATTGTATCTAGGGTTCAGATCAATTCTTCTCTTTAGATTCTCCCAAGAAATTGAACAATCCTTCTTAGGATTAGGATTCCAAGAATTGGTATCCTTCATACCAATACTTTTGCATTTCTCCATAAGGCTTCTAGTAACAGAGTTAGCAACCAAAAGAGAGGAAGCTTTTTTATCTCTAAAAAGTATGTTGTTCCTCTCCTTCCATATTTTCCATGTAAAGTGAGGGAAAATAAGTTTCCAGAGATCCTTAGCATTTTTGTCATGAAAAGGGCTCTGCCATTGCTAGACAAAGTCCTAGATATTTTGAGGTTTAACCCACTTCAGGTTCAGAGACATAAAGATGGAATCCTAGACCTCTCTAGCAAAGGAGTAGTGGATCATTAAGTGATTACAAGTCTCAACTTCTTCACAGCACAGGATACATCTATTAGGCATTTGGAACCCTCTTCTCATGAGGTTGTCCATTGTGAGGATTTTATTCTGAACAAGCAACCAAAAAATATGTTAATAGTAGGGATTAGATCTTTATTCCATACCTCAGAACAGAAAGGCTGATCCTCAAAAGGGATGAGAAGAGCTGAGGTAGAGGCAATCAAGAGCTTGCCAGAGATAGTAGGGCCCCAAATCAGTTCATTAGGCTCATTTTCTATAATAAAATAGTTGTTAAGTTATTTATTAACCTCTTTAAATCTGGTATCCCTCAACCCCAGGTCAATCCAATCTTCATTAATCCAGTAGTCACTCACATATTCCCCAATGATCTCTTTACATTCCTGGATCACAATATTCCACTCCTCATTCTCTATAAGAGGCTTATCCGAGAGCCATTTGTCATTCCAGAATTGAATCTTCTTGCCATTTCCTAGCTTCCATCTAGCCCCTTTACTGATCAAGTTCTGACCCTTGCTTATACTGTTCCAAACAAATGAGCCCTGGATTTCATTTTGAGAATGAAGAATACCTTCAAGAGAAGTGAGATGGTATTTTCTTTTAATTATTGCATTCCATTCTTTTTCATCTTCAAATATCCTCCAGCATTGTTTAGCTAGAAGGGCTTTATTTGTGTTAGTTATGTTTCTGATGCCCAGCCCCCCTAGCTTCTTAGGTTTGCAAACCTTCTCCAGGCCACTAAGCTTAGTCTCTTTTTCTCTTCTACTCTAGTCCAAAGGAACCTTTTTTGAATTTTTTCAATAAGATCAATATACTTCAGAGGAATTTTGAACAGACTTAGAGCATAAACTGGAAGGTTTTGAAGAGTAGCCTTCAACAATTGAACTTTACTAGCTTGGCTAAGAGTCACCCCTTTCGAACCTACCAACTTGTTATGGAATTTATCAAGAATTTCATTCCAAAAATTGGCCTCCAACTTCAAACACAGCATAGGCCTAAATAAGGGGCAGGAAGCCTCCCTATGTTGCACCCAAGAATGGAAGAGATTTTATTCATTCTGGCTTTAGGTGTGTTAAAAAAATACAGGAAACTTTTCTCCCAGTTTATAAGTTGACCAGTAGCATTAGAGTAAACATTGAGGACCTTTTTCAGATTCCTCACCTCTTTGATAGTAGATTCCCCCATAAGAATCATGTCATCAACAAATTGTTCATGGGAACATTTAATCTCTGCTAAGGAAGGTTGTAGACCAGAGATCTACCCATGAGTAACCTAGTTTTTAATGAATCTCCCAAGGCTTTTAGCCATTATGGTGAAAAGGATAAAGGAGATAGGGTCTCCTTGCCTCAACCCCCTAGAAGGTCTGAAGAAGGGAGAGGAGCCCCCATTCACAATCACAGAAGAGGAAACCACGGTCACCAATTGCATAATAAGTTTGACCACAACATGTTCAAAACCAAAAGCCTAAAGAATTTTGGATAGCAGTTCCCAGTCCACTCTATCGTAGGCTTTGGATAAATCAAGCTTCATCAGGAAGCCCTGTTTCCTAGATTTCTCTAGCGAATGGATATTCTCATGTACAACCATTATAGAATTCTAGAATTTGTCTCCCCAGGACAAAGCCATTCTATTGGGGGGAGATGATGTGAGGGAGGAGCTTTAAAATCCTGGTAGTGAGGACCTCTGACATAATCTTATATAGTGAGTTACAAAGACTAATAGGCCTGAAACAGTTTGTTGCATTAGCTCCCGGTCTTTTTGGAATAAGAGCTATAAAAGTAGAGTTAAGTTCTTTCAGAATAGATTTAGAACCAAAGAACTCTTTCACAGCCCCACACACATATTTCCCAATGATACTCCAGAAACATTGGAAGAAAAACATTTGGAAACCATCAGGACCAGGGGATTTTTCTCCTTCAAAAGAGTGAATAGCCCTTTTAATTTCTTCATCCTTTGGAATAGATTTAAGAAAATCATTATCCTTAGAGTCTAGTAGTGAGGGTATGGAGCTCAGCAAGGAGTTTTGATTCTCTTGATTTAGATCATGCTCTTTGGAGAGAAGAGAAGAAAAAAATCCCATCATTTCTTCCCTTATATCCTCCTCTTTAGCTAAAGTACCCCTGGAAGTAACAAGAGAATTAATTATGTTCATTTCTTTATGCTTCATTGTAAGGTGAAAAATTTGGTGTTTTTGTCTCCATCTTTCAACCAAAGGGATCTAGATCTCTGTCTCTAGTAGGTCTCCTCTTTCATTATGATATTGTGATAGTCTACAATAACTTTATTTTCCTCCTTTCTCATATCTTCAGTCAATCCAGTACATTAAATCTTATCTTGAATTTATTTTAAGTCAATTTGAATCTTACTTTTAGTTTGGAATATATCACCAAAGACATCCTTATTCCATTGTCTTACTTTTGCTTTAACATTTGCCATTTTTTTTGCCACTTGGTACATTGCTTTTCCTTCCACGTTAATGTTCCACCATTCCTTGATTTTGTTTTCAAAATCTGGGTGAGCCAGCCACATTTTTCCAGTTTGAATGGGGAATTTCCTTTCCCACTAAAGGGGTTAGCAAGAAAGGAATGGGGTAGTGGTTCAAGCCAATACAGTTGAGAGAAGAGAGGGTGCAAGAAAAATTAGCAAACCAATCGTGAGAAAGGAGGACCCTGTCAAGCTTAACCTGGATAAGTTCATCTCCCACTCTCTTGTTAGTCCAAGTATAATCAATACCTTCAGATCTACATCTAGCAAGCCTTCATTACTAATAAATTCCATAAGGTCAACCCTGATCTCCACTTGGTATTGTTTCCTCTTTTTTCAATTTCTTTCAGAGGAGTGTTAAAGTCTCCCATCATCATCCAATTCTCATCTAGATAATCTTTCCTAAAATCATGAATCCTTTTCCAAAGTTTGAGTCTACCTAATTTAGTATTAGGAGCATACACATTAATCAGTGTCCATGAAAAGTTATCCTTAATGCTTCTTACTTTGACTGCCAAGAAGTTCTTATCCTCTCTCAGCAGGTTGTAGTAAAAACACTTATAGTTCCAGTAAATGGCCAAGCCACCAGAGGCTCCTTCTGAGTCACTACCAAACTTCTCACCATGCTTTAACAGATTGATTTTAGCTATCTTGTCTTTAACCATTTTAGTTTCTTGAATAACCAAAATGTCAGGATTAGAATCTCTAACTAAATTCCTAACAACATCTTGTTTGTGAGGACTATTTAGACATTTGATGTTCAAGATAAAATCTTCATTTAAGGTTTGGTGAGTGGACCTAATCGATGGTGAGTTGTCTTCCATCTACTGTGTTCTATTTTTCTTCCAGCTCTCTCTATTCCTTTTCAGATACTCTTCCTCTTTCTCTTTTGGGGGTTCTAGTATCTACCTTTTGTTGTTGTCCTCTTGTCTGGACACCTCCATATTTGATTTGTCCCCCCTTTTTTCTTGATTTAGATGTCGAGCATCCTAATGAAACCCTTGAACTATTTTTTCCAGATAAAGGAGTCTGGTCTTTATATTGTTCCATTCTTGGCTGGGGGCCAGACCCTTTTCCTGCTGGAGATTTTTTCTTAACTTGTCTCTAGGGGTTCTTGTTTTTCTCTACTTCCACTATTTTAGAGTCATCATTATGTCCTTTGAGCTGATCCTGCCTTAAATCAGACTCTAAAAGATTAGCATTCAAGGCTTCACAGCTGATTTGATCTAGAGCTTTCAATTCTTCAGCAGTCCCTAGTAGACCTAGCTGGGAATCCCTCCCCTTTTTTGAATCCAGACTATCTTCAACCCTGGAGATCAGCTGAGGATCATAATCATTTGAAAGATCAAGGGTCTCCTCAGAAGAGTTGATCGAACAAGATTGTTCCTATAATTTGTTTATCTCATTAAGAGGTGTTGCTTCCTTTTGTTCTTCTGTTTCTTCCATATCCTTTTGAGGGGAGGCCTGCTTATCCTCTGAGTTAACACAGGGGATCTAGTCAGTAGGGAGTTTTTGGGTTTCCCCTTTTTTTCCCTCCACTCCCATTTCTTTGATATCTTTGACTCTTGATCTTTCTTTTTTGTAGTAGTCTTCAGGGGATAGTGCTTAGCCCAGCTGCCAGCCTTTTTATAGATAAAGCAAACAAAAGGTGTTGACTCATATTCTATTTCTTGTCTCCACTTGCCAACTTTTGAGTTAAGGGTTATTACTTGGGTAGTTCAGTATCTTGTTGGATATTAACACAAATCCTAGCAAACACTTGTCTAGATTGGGCCACTATCATCAGATCTATCATTAGTAGTTTACCAAATGAACCTGCTAAAGCCACTAGTATGTCCTCATGCCAATATTCCAGGGGTAAACCAAGCAGTCTTACCCAAACTGGAGTAGAGACAAAGAAACTTTCATTATAATCCA